>JAJIBD010023707.1:0-16437 GCA_021461705.1 Cryptotis parvus | reverse complement strand
ACAGGGGTCTTGCAAGTAGAAGACTCTGTTTAATCCCTGCCACCAAAGGGTCCCCTGGTCTTTGCCAGGTACAGCCCCATAGGCTACTGAGCATGGCCAGGTTGGCATAGAAACCCTGGGAACAATACCTGGGTCCTCCTAAGTAACTCTTCCCCTAACTTCAGTTTTTAAAAATTTGCAAGGGGGGCCGGAGCGATAGCCCAGCGGGTAGGGCGTTTGCCTTGCACGTGGCTGGCCTGTGCTGGCCCTGGTTCCATGCCTCGCATCCCATATGGTCCCTCGAGCACCCGCACCGCCAGGAGTAATTCCTGAGTGCAGAGCCAGGAGTAACCCCTGAGTGTCGCCGGGTGTGACGAAAAAAATTTGCAAGGGTCTCAAGGAGATCAATTTGCATGCGGGAGCCTTGATTTTGTTCCCTGGCAGTGCAAGATTCCCTGGAGGCTGGAGCCTGAAGTGCTTCCTCCTGGAAAAAAAAAATCTAAGGGCATGACTATTACCTTCTGAGCTTAGTAGGAAATTAAATTTTGTCTCCTCTAGTTTATCTACCAATTGGCCTTTTGTCACGGAAGGGGATTTCAGAACATCTAGTCTTGTAAAATTCATGAAGAGAAAATAAGAGTAGTTTTTTTTTGGTCTACATATAAATTTCAAGTTCCAAGCCTACTTCAGATTTCAAAAATCACTGATGAATATCAGCTTTTATCTTTGGTATTTAAAAAGCTTATTTTCTAAAGAATATTTTAAAATTTAGGTGAAGTTGACTCAGGACATCATATAAGTTTCATGTGTACAACCATAAATATCTGAAGCCTTCATATTGCAAAATCATCACCCCTGTAAGTGTAATTAACATCTAATACCAGAGTTATAAAACATATTTTCTTGTGATTACAAATGTTAAAGTTCATTTATTCTCTTAGTAACTTTCAAACATAGAATACATTGTCTCTAGTTATTGTTCCTATATGGAACATTATACACCCATAACTCTGCTGGTTTTACAGCTGGATCTTTGTGTTTTCCAGGCCTCTTCTCTCATTTCTCTCCCCTTCATCCATCTCCGGAAACTGTAAGTGTGTTCTCTATATCCTAAAGCTCTGGGCTGTTGTTTGCTTACTTTGTCTTCTTTTATCTTGTAGATTACACATCTAAGGTAGATCACAGTATTTGTTCATTCTTCTCCTGACTTGTTTCTCTTAGCCTGATGGTGTCAGCCTTTATCCAGGTGATATTTCCTTCTAATAATACAGTTGAATAATTTTCCCATCCGTGTATACCACATTTTCTGTATCCATTTTTTCCATCAATAAGTATGCAGGCTGCATAAATAAATGTTTACCATTGATTCTCACTACTATGGAATTTGAGTTTTAGTTTCACCCACCTCTGTAGTGTATTTTTCTCATCACTCCCAGCTCCATAGTTCCAGTTCCACCCCACCACCAAACCCACCCTCTGATCATGCCTACCCCTCATTCCCTCTTCCCTCCATGAATTAGAGTTTTCACTGAGTATAGGAATTATTATTTTTCTTTTGTGCTTCTTGTTTCACTGTTTTCACTGTCTTCCCATTCATCATCGATTTGCTCGAGCGGGCACCAGTAACATCTCCATATGACCTGTCTCATGCATTTAGAGCCAAGGGCACCTGCTTACTCCAGGAACATAAAGAGCCTCAAACCATGCCATCAGGTCATGGGAATGAGGTCTATAATTGTTACTGGTATTTGGCATATCAAATACGACACGGGTAGCTTGCCAGGCTCTGCCGTGCGGGTAGCATACTCTTGTAGTCATCTCTAGATCCAGCATTTATTGATGAACCGTGCTTCTGTTTACTTTACCTATTTCTATTCCACACATGAATGAAACCATCTGGTAATTGTCTTTCACTTATTTCACTTAGCATGATCACCTGATGTTTTCTATCTATTTTGAGTTAAAAGGAATGATCTCATCTTTCTAATGTCTAGTAGTGTATATTCCATACTGTATATAGTACTATAATATCCCATACTATATGTTTTAGAGGATTTAAACATTAAAATTTTTTAAACATTTATTTTAATGTGACAAAAGCAACAACTGTTACTATAATTCTAGAGTTGAAATTGATAGCAAAACTCCAATTTAAATCAATCAATATAAATTCTTTAATTAGAAAATTATTATATTTGAACCCAGAGTTGTTGAGTCCTTATTCAAAAATTTATGAAGCTGTTTGTGGCTAGTTTAGCCTTCTGTCTTATTGTTTTTGTTTGTTGAGTTTAGCTGGTTTCTACATTACTTTACCGTCTAATTTTTTTATGTTCCTACTGGAATGTCAGTTTGAGGAATTAGGAGATGCCATGCGACTTCAGGTTCTATGGTCTGAGCCAAAGCGTTAACTCATGACTTCTTAGGGTTGTCACCACAAGCTCTCACTCTCATGGAGGTGCACTTTGACACTTGCTGGATTCTCACTCATAGCAGAGGCTCCTGAATTCTGTGCCACTGGTCCTCCTAAGAGGACCAGTGTTTCCATGAATTTTAGATGTTTGACGTGCATCTCCTCAGAGGTTGAGTCATGAATTAGCAGAGTAGGGCCAGTGGGTGAGTCAAATGGTGGTGGCTGTGGGAGGTGGGCGTGGCTGCCAGGTCTCCCAGAAGTAGGGGGAGCAGGTTTCCTGCATCAAGTCTGAGAAGACACTGGAGTTCTCAGTCTAGGTGTTGGGGTACCTGAATGATTGGCAGTTTGGTGTCTGTAGAGAATATCTGTGTAGTGGTGCAGTTGAGCCCTTGGCATGGCTACAGCAGTAGGGGGTGGGTGTGGCGCCAGGGCTTCTGCGGGTGAGTACTCAGCCCACCCACCATGCCCCACAGTGTGCGGCTACGGGGACTGGTGATTCCATACATTTCAGTGCTCGGCACGCATCTCCTCAGGATTTAGTCAGGAATTGGTAAAGCAGGACTGGTGAGTCAACAGACAGTGGAGCAGCCGTGGAAGGTGGACTCTCCCATACTATATATAGTGTTCCATACCATATATAATATCAAATATTATAGAATTCAAAACTATATTGCGTATTTCATTTTGTGTACAGTAGAGTGTTTATTCTGTAGCTTCTTTACCCAGTTGTCTGTTGCTAGGCATTTAGGTTGATTCCACCCTTTGGCTATTGCAAATAATGCTGCTACAAACATTAGGTGCAAGTATCATTTCAAACAATTTTTTTTCATATTGGCTTTTTCACTCTTATTTATTTTCTATTTGTATATGTTTTGTTTTGCGGGGCTACTTCCAGTGTTTCTCAGGTGACTGTTCCAGCCTCTGTATTGGAGATCCTGACTGTTCTTGGGGAAACATAAAGTGCTTGGGATAAAACTGGGGCCTCCCACATGTAAAACCATGCATATTTGCCCTTAAAACTATCTCCCAGACTCCATCCACTGTTACTATTATATTTTAAAGGATTCTCCTTGCTGTTTTCTTATAGAGGCTGTACCAATGTACCTTTCCACTAGCTGTGTTCATTGGTTCCTTTTTGGGGGATAAGGTTAGGGTCACACCCAGCTGTGCTCAAGGCTTAACCCTGGCCCAGTAACTCTGGCATCACACCTGGAGATGCTCCCTGAACTATATGCTTGGGTGATCGAACCAGGGTTGACCGTGTGCAAGGCAAGTACTTTAACCCCTTTACTTTCTTGTCTTCAATGTTTCTTTATATTTTCGATAGCCTTACCAATAGTTGTGGCTCTGGGTTCATTCGGGATGAACCCAGAGCCAAGGCAGAGCCTGGAAAGCTACCTGTGGTGTATTTGGTATGCCAAAAACAGTAACACTAATTGACCTTATTCGCAACGAATGGAGATGCTCCTGGCACCCGCTCAAGCAAATCGATGAACAGCAGGAAGACAAGTGATACAAGTGATCCCAATAGTGGTATCCAACTGTTTTGAGGGGCTATGATTGTCACAGATGTGAAGTAATGCTTCCAATAGGGTTTTTTTCTGTATATCTCTAACAATAAATGATATTCAGCATTTTCCAATGCTATTTTCATAAAATGTTGATGAGAAAAAATCAATTACTGGCCAAGAGCAATGTCTATGTATAGATTGCATTTTCTTCTCTTTCCTTCCCCTTCCCTCATCACACCCCCACACTTGCTCTTCTACTCCCCAGATATGCACATTAAGTTCACAGTGTGTCAAAATTGTCCCAACTGAGTGATTGGGTTGTCTGCTCACATCCTGAAATATGCAGGGGTGATTCCTACCCTGACCCATGAGTTGCCAGGATAAGGATCAGGTTACCTCTGGGCCAGAGAGATGGCATAGGGGTTAAGGCACATACTTGTCTTGCATGTGTCCAACCCAGGTTTTTTTATCCTTGGCACCACGTTTTATCTCCCAAGTACAGCCAATAGTGATCCCTGAGTACAGAGTCAGGAGTAAGACCTGAGCAACATCGGGTTGGCCCCTAAGCCGAAACCAAACAAATAAAAGAATTTGGCTACTTCTGACCCTGGACTAGACTCTGCAGATTGATAAATGAACACAAATTATTGTTTATTACCAAAAAGTGTTTCAGGTCTGTATTTACAAGTTTGG
The DNA here is from genome assembly GCA_021461705.1 of Cryptotis parvus. Taxonomy (NCBI): domain Eukaryota; kingdom Metazoa; phylum Chordata; class Mammalia; order Eulipotyphla; family Soricidae; genus Cryptotis; species Cryptotis parvus. Next base: position 11,844 of record JAJIBD010023707.1, on the reverse strand, counting down.
TTATAAACGATGTTTATATAACCAGAAATGTTGTAGGACTCTTCAATTTACCTATGGTTAAACTAATTTTGTTATAAATTGCTTCACTTAAAACTAAATTTCAATATCTTGTGGGTGACATTGAAAATTAACTGAATATTGAGTCTGTGTATAGAGATGTGTTTTACCCGGAAAGTGGTGGTAGGCTTCCTTTAAGACCTGTACATGCAAATATCTGTTTCTGGAGATCTTGGGTTGTTTTTTTCTGATTTTTTTTTCTGTGTATATTTCCAGTACCAATAATATTGTCTACCTTACCTTGTCCTGTTGGTGACTTCCCTCTGACCCCTGGTTCCCCATGACCCAACCTATTTTTGTTGCCAGAGTCTAAGGTTTCATTTTATTTTTCCTTTATTAAAAAATAATTTTATTATACCACCACAGAGATATACAATTACAAAGATGGTCATGTTTGGGTTTTAATCATACAGTGTTCCTGTATCCATCCCTCCACCATGTCCATTTCCCACCACCAATGTCCCCAATTCCTTCCCCTCTCCCCAGCCTGCCCTTATAGTAGGCTCTTTTCCTCTTCTCTCTCTCTCTCTCTCTCTCTCCTTTCTCTCTCTCTCTTCTCTTACACACTGTGGCTTGCAGTACATACATTTAGAGGTAGTCATGTATATCCCTTTGCCTACATTCAATGTTCATTCAACAAGTGGTGCTGAAAAAACTGGGCAGATACATTTAAAAAAATTAAGGTTTCATTTTCACGAGGCATATCCTTTTCTTTGTTTCTTTCTATACCACCTATCACTGTATTACTGTATCACTGTCTTCCCGTAGATCATCGAGTAGCTCGAGCGGGCACCAGTAACATCTCAATTCGTCCTGTCATATGCAGGACAGCCCAAGGGTATCTTCCCACTCCAGGAACATCACTATCACTATCACTATCTTCCCGTTAATCATCTATTTGCTAGAGCGGCACCAGTAATATCTCCATATGTCCTGTCTCATGCTAGTAGAACCCAAAGGCATCCGCTTATCCAGGAACATAAAGAGCCTCAAACCATTATATTAGGTCATGGAAATGACCTAATATAAATGTTACTGGTATTTGGCATATCAAATACAACACGAGTAGCTTGTCAGGCTTGCCATGCAGGTGGCATACTCTTGTAGTCACCTCTAAATAAAGCATTTATTGATGAACTGTGTGCCGCAAGTGGCCGCATGCGCCGGGCTGTGATAGTCTGGTCTGCTGGGTGGAGTTGTGACGAGAGGGAAGTCCGATGTGGAAAATGGCGGCCCCCATGGAGTGGGGGGTGTTGTCTGGCTTGTTATGAGGCTCTGCTGGGGTGGCCTGCCAGGGCTAGAACCTGCCAGGCCTCCCGATGCCTCATGAGCGGCTGGGCAGAGGGAGAGGAAGGAGCAGCTCTGCCCCATGTGGAGTCCTGGTCAGTACCTGGCGGTTAAAAGAAACTGCTGCAGGTGGGTGTCGTGTGGCGGTAGTCTGGCGCCGGTGGAGTTCGAGAGGGAAGTCCGGATGTGGAAAATGGTGGCCCCCATGGAGTGGGGGTGTTGTCTGGCTTGTTGTGAGGCTCTGCTGGGGTGGCAGGCCAGGGCTAGAACCCGCCAGGCCTCCCGAACGCCTCAGAGAGAGTGCTGAGCATTCACTCCAGGAACATAAAGAGCCTCAAGCTCTTGCATCAAGTCATGGGAATGAGGTCCATAATTGTTACTGGTATGAGTGAGATAAGTCTTTCCTCATGAACATTGATAGGACTCTTGCTTGGAATTCTTCCTCAGGCAGTTTAGAAACTTCTGGCACCTCTGAGGACCTTTCTGGCTTTTTGTTCCCTTCCATTGGTGAGTGTGATATTCTTTTCTAGATTGAATAGCTTTATTTGAAATGTGAATATATTTGTATTTTATATTTAGTTTTATATTTTATTTTTATTTTATATGTGTTTATATATTTTATTGTAATATATAAATATATTTTAATTTTACATGTGAGTCTTGTATTTTTTCTTTTAGAAGCCTGTCCCTTTTTGGTTCTTGCCATTTTGTTATAGTGTATCACAGTGATTTGCTTGGGTTTGCTGTGTTTGGGACTCTTTGAGCTTCCTGGATCAGAGTGCATGTCTCCCCTCCTCAGACTGGAGCAATACTTGGCTATTATTCTGTCAGCATTTCTTCCCCGTTTTCCGTCTGACTCTGGAATTCCTATGATGAAGATGTTAATGCTATCCCATATATCACTTATGTTTTCTTTGTTTTGGAGAGATGGTTTGGACCATACCCAGTGGTATTCAGGGGGGCTCCTCATGCTTCTGTGCTCAGGAGTGACCCATTGGGGAATGATTTCTTGTCCTGGGGATGAGCCAGCATTAGTTATATTGCAAGCCAAGCACCCAACCCCTCTTCTAATTCTCTAGCCCCCATTTTCTTAATTTCAAATTATCTTTTCTGTAAGCATAAGATCTAAACTACAACATACCAACTTAAAAATCTGACTGTCAAGGAAGCAGTCTGGGTGGACTTTGGGGACATTGGTGGAGGGAAGTGGCCACTTGTAGTGGGGTTGTTGTTGCAACATTGAACGCCTGAAACTCAGTTCTAGTAACTCTGTAAATCACAGTATCTTAATAAAAAATTTTAAAGATCTTTTCTTTCCCTTTTATTTATGCATATGCTCTCTACCTCCTGCTTGGGGTGGCTTGATTCCAATTTCAGCTTCTTCCATTTTGGTGCCAAGTACTGCGAATTTGATTTTTTGTGTCCCTGAGCTCAATGTCTTGAGTTTCACCTCCCCAGAGATTAATCATGACTTGTCCATACCCTTGGAGATAAAACGAAGAGGCAGAAATTAGGTAGAAGGAAGGGAACTAATTTGGCTGCTCAGTGGTGGGTAGGTACCCAGGAAAGGGATCCAATGACCTAATTTCTGTGTCAGCTCGAGGCCTCTCTGTGTAGCACTTTTTTTTTAAATAATTTATTTTTCAGGGGCAAGAGCAATAGCCCAGCGGGTAGGGTGTTTGCCTTGCACGCGGCAGGCCCATGCCGGCCCGGGTTTGATCCCCGGCATCCCATATGGTCCCCCGAGCACTGCCAGGCGTAATTCCTGAGTGCAGAGCCAGGAGAAACCCCTGAGCATTGCCGGGTGTGACCCCAAGAGAAAAAAAAATATTATACCACCTCGAAATATATAATTATAAAGCTGTTCACGATTGGGTTTTAGCCATATGGTGTTCATATTTTCATCCATATCTTTAATAGTTAGACAGTTCACCTTTTCTTTAAAGTAGGGTGAAGTCAGCTTTTCATGGCTGTTTCAAGGATCAGAAGCCAAGGTGAATAAATTAATTTCCTAGGAACACTGTCACAAAATGGGGGAGCTTCAGTATCAGAATTTTCCCCTCATTGTTCTCAAGCTGGAAGCCTGAATTTAAGGCATCAGTAAAGTTGCTTCTTATTGTTAAAAGTTGGAAAGACTATTGCATGCCTCTTTCCTGGCTTCTGGGGCTGGTGGAAATCCTTGGCATTCCTTGATTTGCAACATTCCAATCTCTGCTTCTGTCACATGGCCATTTTCCTGTGGGTGTTCTGCTATCAAGTTCTCTCCTCTGCTCAGGGCATCATTGGAATAGGCCCACCCTAATCCAGTATGATCTCCTCTTAGTAAGATTTCTTTCATCTGCAGAAATCCAGTTTCCAAATAAGGTCACTTTCACACTCGGGGGTTAGATAGAACTGGAGCGTTTCTTTTGAGAGGCCACAGTTCTACCCAGCAACAGGGAGGTTAATGGAGTTCTAAGATTATGTCTTGAGAGGCAAAGCAACTTACCTCTCCATCTTCCTCCTTAAGGATACTTACCTTTGGAACCTGGCCACCATTTCTAGAATTTTTTTATTGGTTGAGGTTCTGTGACTTACAATGTTGTTAATGTTGTTTACCCTTGCACGCATTTCCATCACCACAGCTATCACCAGTGTGCTCACCTCCCCTCTCCCAAGGACCTCCCGGTGCCTCTCACTTTTTCTTTCTTTTTTTTTCTGCTTTTTGGGTCACACCCGGCAATGATCAGGGGTTACTCCAGGCTCTTCACTCAGAAATTACTCTTGGTGGAGCTCGGGGGACCATATGGGATGCTGGGGATGGAACCAGGCAGTATGCAAGGCAAATGTCCTACCCATTGTGCTATTGCTCTGACCCCCTCCCTCACTTTTAAGCCCTCTCTCACCATCCCACCCCCAGGCTCAGTTTTCCCATTGTGTTGTATTTGGCCCTTTGTTGCTACCTTTATCCATCTTTTAAGGCCAGACTTGGATGATCTGGTTAACAGTCCCAATTTATACTCTGGCCCGAGGCTAGAACTAAACCCTAGTAACAAGTGGATAGTCTCTCCTGAAACACAGTCTCCGGCTAATGCTGAGATGAATCGTCTCCCACAATACTTGTCCATATTACAGATTCATGAGAAAAACTAATGAATTAGACTTTTAATCCATTAGAATGTAGGGTGCTTTGTTACAACAGAATTTAATATCTGGAATACTACCCAATGTCTACTGCCTTACCTGAGACGCCTAGAGTCTTCCATAGCAGGATAATGCTCAGTAGTGAGAAGGTGGCCTCACTATCTGACTGGAATTCTATTGGGTTCAGTCATCCTTCAGGAGACTTGAGGCATTACCTGCTTCAGTCTAGCTAAACTGAAGCTTTATAGCCAAATATTTAACATTTTTAACTACTGTCTTTATTAGTGAGCATCATTCCCACCAATCACTTTGAAGTACAACTCTAAGAAAGCTTTGTGATCTGAGCCAATTACTTAAACTAAGTTTTAGTTTTCTCATCTGGAAAATGAGCATAATGATTAATGTTAACTTATTAACTTGTGCCTCACTGACCTAATGTAAGCGCTCAAATAAGTAATAAGCGACTTTTAATAGAAAGTTAAATTTTTTCAGAACTTTTCTCTATGTAAAGTAATTGTAAAGGAGGATGTAAAATTTGTAATTTTTACATTCTGTCCCATTCTTTGGGATTGAAGAGATAGTACAGCAGTCAGCAAGGGTTTGATCCCCAGCACCTCATATAGCCCCATGAACACTACCGCAGGACTCCGTTTCTGAGTGCAGAGCCAGGAGAAACCCTGAGCATTGTAGGGTTACTAAGCCAAGAGGGACTATTATTTGGCAAGTGGACAATAGTTTTCTTATTTGGTGGGAGGGGATCTCCCAAACAATATTCAGTGTGTCCCAGGTTCCTGGCCTTGATTCTCCATCAACTGGGTGCATGGCTCAGTGCTAGGACCAGAGCATGTTACACTGCTCAAGTTCTGTTGCATGGGCTACCCTGGAGGTGCTTGGGGCCCTGCAGGGCCATGCCCTGGCAATGTTCAGGCATATGGTGGTGGAGATCTAATGGAGATCTAAGGGTTACTCACATGCAAGGCATGAGACTTAAACCCCATCTCTCTTTGGTACAGTGGTTCCTCCCTTCCTCTCCCTTCCTCTCTTCCTCCTACCTTCCTCCCTCCCTTCTCTTCCTCCCTCTCTCCCTCCCTCCCTCCTTCCTCCCCTCCTTCCTTCCCTCCTTCCTTCCCTCCTTCCTTCCCTCCTTCCTTCTTTTCCTCCATCCTTCCCTCCCTCCTTCCCTCCCTCCCTCCCCTTCCTTCCTTCCTTTTTATTTTGACAAAACTAATGTTGCTCATAGGCTATTCTTTTTTTAAAATATTTTATTATACCACCGTTAATTATATAGTTACAAAGATGTTCGTGATTGGGTTTCAGTCATACAGTGTTCCAGCACCCATCCTTCCACCAGTGCCCATTTCCCACCACCAATGTCCTCCAATTCCCTCCCCCTCCCATAGCCTGCCTAAATGGCAGGTTCTTTATCTCTTTTCTCTCTCCCTCTCTCTCCCTTCCTTCTCCCACACATTGTGGGTTGCACTACATACACTTGGATGCCATCATGTGCATTTTTTTGGCCTGTATTTAATGCTCAGTTCTAGGTTGGTTGGTATTAGCCCTTTTGACATTTATTCACACATGTTCCCTTCTCTGTCTTACCTAACCTCTGACTCCCTCACATTTGTGGTAATTTCCACTTTTGGTAAGACCACCTGATATATTTATGTCATGCAAATAAATGCAGTCATTCTATGTCTCTCTCTTTCCTTCTGACGAATTTCACTCAACATGATCCTTTCCATGTCCATCCATTTATAGGCAAATTTCATAACTTCATTTTTCCTAACATCTGCATAGTATTCCATTGTGTAGATGTACCACAGTTTCTTTATCCAGTCATCAGTTCTTGGGCATACTGGTTGTTTCCAGGTTCTGGCTATTGTGAATAGTGCTGCTATGAAAATGAAAGTGCGGATTGTGTTTCCGCTGTGTGTTTTTGGCTTCCCAGGGTATATTCCCAGGAGTGGTATGGCTGGGTCAAAAGGGAGCTCAAAAAAAAAAAAAAGGAGCTCTATTTCTAGTCTTTGGAGGAATGTCCATATTGTTTTCTAGAAAGGTTGTACAAGTCGACATTCCCACCAACAGTGTATGAGAGTCCCCCTTTTCCCCGCATTCAAGCCAGCATCTCAAGTTATTCTTGACTCTGCTCAGGAGCCCTTGATGAACCTTGCTGAGGGTCAAATGTGGTGCTGGGGATTGAACAGCATCTACTGCATGCAAGACAAGTGACTTTTACCCACTGCACTGTCTGACCTAGAACTTAATTATATAATTGTATATAACACAATAATATATAACAATTATCATATAATTATATAATCCATTCTTAATTATATTATGGCCTGTTCTTTTTGCTTCACAGTCTGATTTAAAATAAAATTGTATGACTTGGAGATGTTTGATTTCAATACAAATCCTTGGTTTGTTTTTCATTTGTTTTATAGTATGAGAGAAATATTATTTAATTAACTGTGCCTATATTATTGGGTATTTATGTAGTTTCTACCTTTGAATTATAAACTCTGATGCAATAGATAATCCCCGCACATAGATATACTCCTTTAGATTAAATACCTTCACGAAAAAACACATACAAGAACACAAAAGCATATACAAAAATAAAAGATGCTTTTCACTTATTTTCACAAACCCAGGCTCTATAGCTGAAAGGAAACTTTCTTCCTACTTTCCATGGATGGTTTACAAGACCCAGATTGCTCACTCGAGGCCACCAAAATCCCAACTTGAAAAGCTGTGCTTCTGAAAATGTGTGGCCAGAGTCAAACCATTATTCGGAGCTGGGCAAGAATCCTGTTTCGGTTGCTAGGTGGCAATGTTTCTTTACCAAAGCCTTGGACAATCTTGGTGTGCAGGTTCGTTTCTGAAACAAAATCAGTATTACAGCCTCTTTATGGGCAACTTTTCCACCAGATTTCCTGATTTCAGCTTACAAAGAAGTACTGGTACCGTCTCGTCTGAGATTGCTAGGCTGCGATAATCAAAACATAAACGTCTTCCTATTGGACACGGGACAAGTGTAAAACCTGATGGTCTGTGGAAGAAACTCGTACTTGCATCCTGTAGCTGAAAACTCTGCTAGGCAGTGCCCAGAGCTACCCTATGCCCTGGTAAAGAATGGGTGCTATTTTGTTTTTCTCACAGTATACCATTTTCTCATGGCATATCATTTCATTCACAAAAGAACCCCGACCTTGTGGTTAAGAAATATCTGATTGTGGGCCTCACAATTGCACAAGGTTCACTTCGTGTTTTCTTTTAATTCTCTGTTCCTTCCTCCTTCTCTTTTCTCTTGCTGTTGTTGTGACAACCAGGGGTCACAGACATCTGATCACGGTTCTCACCCGTTTAGATCTCTGCTGCTTCTCCCAGGGTGGACACCAGCTTGTAGTGCTCCCACGGGGCTCATCAAAGGGACTCACAAGATTTGTCCTTGTTTGGGTGTAGTGCTGGTGTGTAAGCATATAGAGGAGCTTTGTATTGCTCAATAAGCCAGGGTGCCATCACAATGCTCAGCAATTTCTCCCTTTCCAGGGCTTATAGAAGAGCTTCAGGGAATGGTTGTGGCAGCACCAAGGATTTGAATTTATGAGCATGTGATGCAAGACATGTGTTCTGAGTTGCTTCTTCCTGGCTCTGCGGAAGGTTTGTGTGTTTCTTTGTTTTTAATAAAAACAGTTTACTCCATGATCAGAAAAGGTTGCTACGTTTCGTAATTGAAAATATACTATGAATATTTTTTAAAAATTTATTATACCACTGTGAGAAATACAATTACAAAGGTGTTCATAATTGGTTCTTGGTAATACAGTATTCCAGCACCCATCCCCTCCACCAGTGCCCCATTCCCACCACCAATGTACCCCCACCCCCTCCCGCCCACCCCCAGGCTGCCTCAATAGCAGGTACTCCGTTTCCTCTCTTCTCTCTCTCTCTCTCTCTCTCTCTCTCTGTGTGTGTCTTTGTATCTCTCTCTCCCTCTTCTTTTACACATTGTTGCTTGCCCTGCAGAAATTTACGGTTTATCATGTAAGTCTCTTTGTGTATATTCAATGGTGACATCTAGTCTGACATTACCATTTCCCACATTTAGTAAAATACTGATATATATTTATATGCCATTAATGAATGCAGTCATTCTATATCTTTCCTTTTCCTTCTGACTAATTTTACTCAGCATGATAGTTTCCATGTCCATCCATTTACAGGTAAATTTCATAGTTTTATTTTTTCTGACAGTTGCATAGTATTCCATTGTGTAGATGTACCACAATTTTTTTTGGCCAGTCCTCTGTTCTCGGGCACACTGGTTGTTTCCAGATTCTAGCTATTGTGAATAGTGCAGTGATGAATAAAGAAGTACAGATAGTGTTTCTTCTATGTGTTTTTTTGGTCTCCAGGGTATGTTCCCAGGAGTGCTATTGCTGGGTCAAATGGGAGCTCAATATCTAGTTTTCGGAGGAATGCCCATATTGTTTTCCAAAAGGGCTGGACCAATCGGCACTCCCACTAACAGTGGATGAGAGTCCCTTTTTCCCGCATCCACACCAGCACTAGTTGTTCTTGCTGTTTAGGATGTGTGCCAGTCTCTGTGGTGTGAGATGGTACCTCATTGTTGTTTTTGATTTGCATCTCCCTGATGATTAATGATGAAGAGTACTTTTTCATATGCCTTTTGGTCATTCGAATTTCTTCTTTTTGGAAGCTTCTGTTCATTTCTTCTCCCCATTTTTTGATGGGGTTGGCTGTTTTTTTCTTGTGAAGTGCTACTAGTGCCTGATATATCCTGGATATTAACCCCTTGTCAGATGGGTATTGGGTGAATATCCTTTCCCACTCTGTGGATTGTCTTTGTATCTTGGTCACCGTTTCTTTTGAGGTTTCAGAGCTTTTCAATTTTATATAATCCCATTTGTTTATCTTTGCTTCCATTTGCTTGGTCTGTGACGTTTTAGTTTCAATGTTGTAGAGGCGTTTTTCTATGTTTTCTTCGATGTACCTTATAGATTCATGTCTGACATTGAGATCTTTAATTCATTTTGATCTGACTTTTTGTGAATGGCATTAGGAGGAGGTCTAAGTTTATTTTTTTTTACAAATAGCTGCCCAGTTTTCCCAGCACCATTTGTTGAAGAGGCTTTCTTTGCTCCACTTAATATTTTTTGCTCCTTTATCGAAGATTAAGTGGTATTATATTTGAGAGTGTGTTTCAGGATATTCAGTTCTATTCCATAGGTCTATGGGTCTGTCTCTATACCAATACCACACTATCTTGATTATGACTGCTTTGTAGTCAAGTTTGAAGTTGGGGAAAGTGATACCTTCCATCTTCTTTTTCCCCAAGGATTGCTTTAGCTATTCGTGGGGGTTTATTATTCCATACAAATTTCAGGAGTGTTTGTTCAATTTCTTTGAAGTACATCATGGGCATCTTTATAGGGACTGCATTGAATCTGTATAAAGCTCTAGGGAGTTTTACCATTTTGATAATGTTAATCTTTCCAATCCATGAGCAGGGAATGTGTCTCCATTTCCTCAGGTCCTCTTTTATTTCCTGAAGCAATGTTTTGTAGTTTTCTTTGTAGAGATCCTTTATGTTCTTTGTCAAACTGGTTCCTAGGTATTTGATTTTTTGTGGCACAATTGTGAATGGGATAGTTTCTTTAATGTCCCTTTCTTCTCTTTCATTATTTGCATATAGGAAGGCCATTGACTTTTGGGTACTGATTTTGTACCCTGCCACTCTACTATAGGAATCTATTATTTCTAGGAGCTTTTAAATTTCATTGAGTCATTAAAATATTTAAAAAATGGATCACTTGTCTTCAGGGCTAGCCACAAGGTGTAAAATAAGAAGGAGAGAGAGACAGAGAGAGAAAGAGAGGAAACAGGGGTACCCTGCTATTAAGGCAGCATGGGGTGGGGGGGAGGGGGGTGGGGTACTTTGGTGGTGGAAATGGGGCACTGGTGGAGGGGATGGGTGCTGGTATACTGTATTACCAAGAACCAATTATGAACACATTTGTAATTGTATGTTTTACGCGGGTGGTATAATAAAAAATTTTTAAAAAAATGGATCACTTGATCACTTGAATCCTGTTATTCATCGATTTGCTCGAGCGGGCGCCAGTAACATTTCCATTGGACCCTATCACGTGCCAATGTAGCCCAATGGCATCTGGTTGATTCAGGAATATGAAGAGCCTCAAACCATTCCTTCAGAGTCTTTACAAGGAAGTCTGACCATCTTGTAGGTGGGCGGCCACGTGATCTTTTGACATCCCGTGGGATCCAGTTGGTAATGGCTCTAGTCCAGCGGTTTTCTCCAAATCGCATTACAGGTCCAGCCCATCTGATTTTCGATGCCTTGGCAAATGAGACAGCATCCCTGATTCTGGAATAGCGACGGAGGTCAGAACACGGATTTCTTCTCTCACTTGAGTGAGGCATGATATTCGAAGCATAGCTCTTTTCGATTCCTCTCTGGGAGACCCGAATATCATTCTCATCCTGCTTTCGTAGGGTCCAGGTATCTGAGGCGTATGTTAATGCGGGAGAACGGTGGAGTCAAAGAGATTTGCCCGGAGCCGGAGGTCTTTGTCCTTTTAGCTATTGCTTCGATGCCTTTGAAGGCATTCCATGCCGCTCTCTTCCTCCTGCGCAGCTCAAGTTTTAGGTCGTTCATCATGTTGATTTCTCGATCTAGGTACACATAACTGCTGCATTCAGACATGTTTGTTCCATTTGAGAGTGAGACGGGGCCTCAGGAACTAGTTCATTCTTCATGAACATTGTTTTCTTTAGATTCAGCTGTAGACATATCTTTCCACATTCTCGGTCAAAGTCAGCCAGCATTTGTGCCGCTTGGCTAATGTTTGGTGTTATTAGAACGATGTCATCAGCGAAGTAGAGGTGGTATAGTTGCCGACCATCTATCTTCACTCCCATTCCCTTCCCATTCTAATTGTGGCATGATGTTCTCGAGGGTGGCACTGAAGAGTTTGGGTGAAATGGTATCACACTGTCGAACCCCTCTTTTCACATTAATGATCACTTCTTTGTAGAATGGTGAGATCCTGGTGGTGAATCCGTAATACAGCTCACTGAAGGATCTTGATGTATTGGGTTTGAACACCCTGTTTGGCTAGGGCTTCGATGACTGTTTCAGTCTCCACAGAATCAAAGGTTTTCTGTAAATCAATGAACTTGAGACAGAGTGGCATCTTGTACTCCCTACAAACCTCGATGAGTTTGGTTACTGTGTGAATATAGTCGATTGTGCTGAACTCTTTCCGGAAGCCTGCTTGCTCACATGGTTGTCCTTCATCTAGTGTTCTGCTAATCCTGTTCAGGATGACT
>JAJIBD010023706.1:0-34588 GCA_021461705.1 Cryptotis parvus | reverse complement strand
TATTGCTGGGTCAAATGAGAGCTCAATATCTAGTTTTCAGAGGAATGTCCATATTGTTTTCCCAAAAGGGCTGGACCAATCGGCACTCCCACTAACAGTGGATGAGAGTCCCTTTTTTCCCGCATCCACACCAGCACTAGTTGTTCTTGCTGTTTAGGATGTGTGCCAGTCTCTGTGGTGTGAGATGATACCTCATGGTTGTTTTGATTTGCATCTCCCTGATGATTAATGATGAAGAGTACTTTTTTCATATGCCTTTTGGTCATTCGAATTTCTTCTTTTTTGGAAGCTTCTGTTCATTTCTTCTCCCCATTTTTGGATGGAGTTGGCTGTTTTTTTCTTGTGAAGTGCTACTAGTGCCTGATATATCCTGGATATTAACCCCTTGTCAGATGGGTATTGGGTGTATATCCTTTCCCACTCTGTGGATTCTCTTTGTATCTTGGTCACCCTTTCTTTTGAGGTTTCAAGCTTTTCAATTTTACATAATCCCATGTGTTTATCTTTGCTTCCATTTGCTTGGTCAGTGAGCGTTTTAGTTTCAATGTTGTAGAGCGTTTTTCTTATGTTTTCTTCGATGTACCTTATAGATTCATGTCTGACATTGAGATCTTTAATTCATTTTGATCTGACTTTTGTGAATGGCATTAGGAGGAGGTCTAAGTTTATTTTTTTACATATAGCTGCCCAGTTTTCCTGGCACCATTTGTTGAAGAGGCTTTCTTTGCTCCACTTAATATTTTTTTTGCTCCTTTATCGAAGATTAAGTGGTATTATATTTGAGAGTGTGTTTCAGGATATTCGGTTCTATTCCATAGGTCTACGGGTCTGTCTCTATACCAATACCACACTATCTTGATTATTACTGCTTTGTAGTCAAGTTTGAAGTTGGGGAAAGTGATACCTTCTATCTTCTTTTACCCAAGGATTGCTTTAGCTATTCGTGAGGGTTTATTATTCCATACAAATTTCAGGAGTGTTTGTTCAATTTCTTTGAAGTACATCATGGGCATATTTATAGGGACTGCATTGAATCTGTATAAAGCTCTAGGGAGTATTACCTTTTTGATAATGTTAATCCTTCCAATCCATGAGCAGGGAATGTGTCTCCATTTCCTCAGGTCCTCTTTTATTTCATGAAGCAATGTTTTGTAGTTTTCTTTGTAGAGATCCTTTATGTTCTTTGTCAAACTGGTTCCTAGGCATTTGATTTTTTTCTGGCACAATTGTGAATGGGATAGTTTCTATAATGTCCCTTTCTTCTCTTTCATTATTTGCATATAGGAAGGCCATTGACTTTTGGGTACTGATTTTGTACCCTGCCACTCTACTATAGGAATCTATTATTTCTAGGAGCTTTTTAATTTCATTGAGTCATTAAAATATTTAAAAAATGGATCACTTATCTGCAGGGCTAGCCACAAGGTGTAAAATAAGAGGGAGAGAGAGACAGAGAGAGAAAGAGAGGAAACAGGGGTACCTGCTATTAAGGCAGCATGGGGGTGGGCGGGAGGGGTGGGGTACATTGGTGGTGGAAATGGGGCACTGGCTGAGTGATGGGTGCTGGTATACTGTATTACCAAGAACCAATTATGAACACCTTTGTAATTGTATGTTTTGCGGTGGTATAATAAAAAATTTTTAAAAATGGATCACTTGATCACTTGAATCCCGTTATTCATCGATTTGCTCGAGCGGGTGCCAGTAACATTTCCATTGAACCCTATCACGTGCCAAAGTAGCCCAATGGCATCTGGTTGATTCAGGAATATGAAGAGCCTCAAACCGTTCCTTCAGGGTCTTTACAAGGAAGTCTGACCATCTTGTAGGTGGGCGGCCACGTGATCTTTTGACATCCCGTGGGATCCAGTCGGTAATGGCTCTAGTCCAGCGGTTTTCTCCAAATCGCATTACATGTCCAGCCCATCTGATTTTCGGTGCCTTGGCAAACGAGACAGCATCCCTGATTCTGGAATAGTGACGGAGGTCAGAACTCCGGATTCCTTCTCTCACTTGAGTGAGGCTTGATATTCCAAGCATAGCTCTTTCGATTCCTCTCTGGGAGACCCGAATAGCATTCTCATCCTGCTTTCGTAGGGTCCAGGTCTCTGAGGCGTATGTTAATGCAGGGAGAATGGAGGAGTCAAAGAGATGTGCCCGGAGCCGGGAGTTCATTGTCCTTTTAGCTATTGCTTCGATGCCTTTGAAGGCATTCCATGCCACTCTCTTCCTCCTGCGCAGCTCAGGTTTTAGGTCGTTCATCATGTTGATTTCTCGACCTAGGTACACATAACTGCTGCATTCAGACATGTTTGTTCCACTGAGAGTGAACGGGGCCTCAGGAACTAGTTCATTCTTCATGAACATTGTTTTCTTTAGATTCAGCTGTAGACCTATCTTTCCACATTCTCAGCCAGCATTTGTGCCGCTTGGCTAATGTTTGGTGTTATTAGAACGAGGTCATCAGCGAAGCAGAGGTGGTGTAGTTGCCGACCATCTATCTTCACTCCCATTCCTTCCCATTCTAATTGTCGCATGATGTTCTCGAGGGTGGCACTGAAGAGTTTGGGTGAAATGGTATCACACTGTCGAACCCCTCTTTTCACATTAATGATCACTTCTTTGTAGAATGGTGAGATCCTGGTGGTGAATCCGTAATACAGCTCACTGAAGGCTCTTAATGTATTGGGTTTGAACACCCTGTTTGGCTAGGGCTTCGATGAATGTTTCAGTCTCCACAGAATCAAAGGCTTTCTGTAAATCAATGAACATGAGACAGAGTGGCATCTTGTACTCCCTACAAACCTTGATGAGCTTGGTTACTGTGTGGATATAGTCGATTGTGCTGAACTCTTTCCGGAAGCCTGCTTGCTCACATGGTTGTCCTTCATCTAGTGTTCTGCTAATCCTGTTCAGGATGACTTGTGTAAAAAGCATGTATACTAATGCCAACCTAGAACTGAGTATACTAATGCCAACCTAGAACTGAGCATTAAATAGAGGCAAAAGGATACAAGACAACCCTTTAATGTATGTTTTGTAATCCATAGTCTGGAGAGGAAGGAAAAGAGAAAGATAGAGAAATGGAAAGAAATAAAGAACCTGCCGGAGGGAGGGCGGGGGAGGGGGGAGGGACCGGGGGCGTTGGTGGTGGGGAGATGGGCCTGGGCGGGATGGGTGCTGCTACACTGTCGACCAAAACCCAAATATGAACTTTTTAATTGTATATCTTTGTAATTGTAAAAAAAAAATTAATAAAAAAAAAAAAAGCATGTAGATGATGGAAAACAGGCAGATGGGGCGATAGTTGCCGATGTTGTGAATGTCTCCCTTCTTGAACAGTAGAACTGTCCTGCTGGTTTTCCATTGGGAGGGCACCTTGCATTCAGACAGGTAGCGTGTGAAGAGCCGAGCTAGTGTATTGATGAGTACTGATGGCAGATTCTTCAGGTGTTCGGGTCTGACTTTGTCTGGGCCTGGTGCTGTTCCCTTCTTTACCGACGAGATGGCATGTCAGATTTCGGAAGGGAGAACGTTGGGAATGATATATCCATCCTGTGGAATTTGGTATGTCGGCAGGTGGATGTGGCTATCAAAGAGATTTGAGTAGAAGTCCTGGATAATCTTCTCCATTGCCTTTCTGGAAGATGTGATATATCCATCAGGGTGTCGGAGGGCAGTCATCTTGGTCTTATAGTTGGCGAAGGACAGGTGGGCGGTGCGAATGCTTTTCCCGGCTTCTGCTGCATCTTCCAGTATTTCTGCTCTTCTGTTGTTGAGGTCTTCTTTTATCACTTCTCTGCACCGTTTAGCAAGCTTGGACGTTAGCATTTGGTCTCCTGAGGCTCGGTGCCTTGCCATGTTGGCAAATGAGCTCGAGAGTTTCTGAAGACAGGCGTTCTTTTGTGTCTTTCTCTCTCTCAGTTTTCTTCGCACAATCATGGAGGTGCTGAACCAGTCGGTTGTATTCTTCATCGGTGTCGTCAATAATGGCATCTTCCCATGTTGCTGCAATGGTGCCAAAGAGTTCCCAGTTGGTGGTCGGTCTGGGAGTTCTCTTCTTAAACTTTGCACCCTTTTCTCCCCGTTGCGTGAAGTAGAATTTTGCATGAAGGAGACGGTGGTCCGATCCTGTTTGGAATTTGGGGACGACAGTTACATCGGTCAGACAAAACCGTCGATTGAAGATGATGTGGTCAATTTCATTGTGGAACTGTCCGCCAGGAGATTCCCATGTCCAACGTTTCGCTTCAGCTTTCTGGAAGTGTGAGTTCCCATGAATGGTCTTGGTGGACATGATGAACTCAGATAGTCTCTCACCCTGTTCGTTCCATTCTAGGCCATGGGTCCCAATGTGGAGTTCTTCAGCCGATCTCCTTGGTCCTATCTTGGCATTAAAATCACCAACTATGATCTTGTAGAAGGTGTGATCTTTTTTACAGAACTCCTCCAATTCCATGTAGAATTTCTCAATTTCATCTTCTTTGTGTGTGGATGTTGGTGCATAGACAATGAAGATAGAAATTGCTGGCAGTGGGCCACATCTCTTCAAGTGTAATCGTCCTATTCGATTTGTTAGGCATTCAAATGAATCAATGTTTACGGCCATGTTCGTGTTGACAAGGACACCAACGCCACCAATGCCTCTTTTCGTCGCATGTTCCAAGGAACAATTCTTCTCCGTGTCAAATACAGCATGATGCAACTGATGCCTCCTCGTATCCGTCAGACCAATGATGTCTGAAAAAATGGATATTTCAGGACAAAGTCCAAAAAAACCGCAACACTTTAACAAAGTTTTAGTAGATGAATAAACTCATAAACTCTATGATTCCCCAGTTGAAAATTGCAGTGTTGGGGTGGGAGATACAGTTAAGGCTCTAGTCTTTCATGTTGTTGACCGGGTTTGATGTCCATCATCACATATGGCCCCTAGAGCACTGTGAATGTCAATTAATGACTAACATATGAAAGTGGTTCATAATTATGCTAAAAATGAAAATTGCTAATAAAAATAATAATACGTAGTCCCACAAATGAAAGAGCTTGTGAGAATATAATTTTGTTTCCTTTTTTCATAGTTCTGATAATAATGTAGTGACTCCAAGACCCCATCTCAAATATTTGGTGTGTGCATTAAGAACTCAACAATTTCCGAGGCTTCTATACCGCTGTAACCATAGTTTGAAACCCCCTATATAAGTCACCTGTTGTTGCCTTCATCCCCATATCCTGTTGTTTGTTGGGGTTATGCTGAATGGACTAAAGAACCCATCAGGAATCAATTGTAGGCATAACTATTCATCAACATGACAGAAAAACATCTAAATGCTAATTCTTAGGAGAGGAATATCTGCAACACTTTCATTTATGATAAAGAAGAAAGTTCTGTGGAAATAAGATTAGGTAAATAAGGGGGTTGAATCAATAGTAGAGTGGGAAAGGGTCAACCTGGGTTTGATCCCAGGAATCCCATATGATTCTCTGAGTCCTGCCAGGATTGATTCCTGAGTGCAGAACCAGTAGCAAGCTCTGAGCACTGCCAGGTGTGACCCAGAAGCAAAACAAGATTTGGGGCTGGGGCGTAAAATATTCATTCATTCTTTCTTTCTTTCATTCAGTTGCTTATTTATTTATTTATCTATTTTTTATTTTTTATTTATTTATTTATTTATTTATTTATTTATTTTCTTTTTGAGTCACACCCGGCAATGCTCAGGGGTTACTCCTGGCTCTACAGTCAGGAATTACTCCTGGCGGTGCTCCGGGGACCATATGGGATGCCGGGATCGAACCCAGGCCGGCACAGGCCGGCCGCATGCAAGGCAAACGCCCTACCCGCTGGGCTATCACTCCGGCCCTGAAATATTTTTGTGTCATAAAGATTGTCATCATAAATTCATGGAGTTATTTAAAATCTTGCAATTGGTCAGATTCAGGTTGAAGAGGAAAAGATAATGATGGCAACATTTCAAATGGAAAAACTAATGGTAGAGTTATAAAGGATTGAGGCAATTTGGCAGACCCAAGTTACTGAAATGATAAATGAATGCCGTGATGATTTAAAATCCTCCTTGCAAGTACTTGCCATAGCAATCAGAGAAGAAAAGGACATTAAGGGCATCCCGATAGGCAAGGAAGAAGTCAAATAGCTATCACTATTTGCAGATGACATGATATTATACCTAGAGAACCCTAAACTCTCCACCAAAAAACTCCTAGAAACAATACATACCTATAGTAGAGTGACAGGGTACAAAATCAATACCAAAAAGTCAGCGACTTTCCTATATACAAATAATGAAAGAGAAGAAAGGGATATTAAGAAAACGATCCCATTCACAATTGTGCCACAGAAAATAAAATAGCTAGGAATCAGCTTAATGACGAGTGTAAAGTCCCTGTACAAGGAAAACTACAAAACACTGCTTCAAGAAATAAAAGAGGACATGAGGAAATGGAACCACATTCCAGTACATGAATGGGGAGAATCAACATTCTCAAATGGTTGAGAATCAACCATTTTGAGAATCAAAATTCTCAAAGTTCTACTCCCTAGAGCTTTATACAGATTCAATGTCATCCCTATAAGGATACCAAGGACATTCTTCAAAGAAATTGAAGAATGTCCCCCCACAGAGAGCTAAATCAATCCTAGGGAAAAAGAAGATGGGAAGGCATCACGCTTTCTAACTTCAAACTGTACTACAAAGCGATAGTAGTTAAAACAACATGGTATAGGAATAAAAACAGACCTGTGGACCTATGGAATAGAGTTGAGTATCCTAACACGCAGCCTCAAATACATCATCATTTAATCTTTGGTAAAGGAGCAAAAAATATGAAATGGAACAAGAAAAGCCTCTTCAACAAGTGGTGCTGGGAAAACTGGGCAACTATATGTAAAAAATGAATTTGGACCTCTGTCTAACACCATGCACAAAAATCAGATCAAAATGATTAAAGATCAGGGCCGGAGTGATAGCCCAGCGGGTAGGGTGTTTGCCTTGCACGCGGCGGCCTGTGCCGGCCCGGGTTCGATCCCCCTCCCGGCATCCCATATGGTCCCCCGAGCACCGCCGGAGGTAATTCCCTGAGCAAAGAGCCAGGAGTAACCCCTGAGCATCGCCGGGTGTGACCCAAAAAAGCAAAACAAAAAAAAATGATTAAAGATCATAAAGTATGTCAAAGAAAATATAGGAAAAACCATCCACGACATTAAAGCTAAAGGTAACTTCAAGATGAAACACTGCTAACAAGCAATTGGAAACAAAGGTAAACATATGGGACTACATGAAACTAAAAATCTTCACCGAAAAAGAAACAGCAACCAAGATACAAAGACAGACCACAGAATGGGAAAGAATATTCACCCAATGCCCATCTGATCAGGGGTTAATACCCAGGATATGTCAGGCACTGGTAGAACTTTTCGAGAAGAAAACAGCCAACACCATGAAAAAATGGGGAGAGAGATGAACAGAAAATTTGGGGGCCAGAGTGACAGACCAGCAGGTAGGGTATTTGCTTTGCATGCAGCCGACCCGGTTTGATCCCCAGCATCCGTATGGTCCCCTGAGCACTGCCAGAAGTAATTCCTGAGGTAAGAGCAAAGAGTAACCACTGAGCATCGCCTGGTGTGACCCCCACCCCCCCAAAAAAAGAAAATCCGACAAGGAAGAAATTAGAATGGTCAAATGGAATATGAAAAAATGCTCATCATCACTAATCATCAGAGAGAGATGCAAATCAAAACAACAATGAGATATCATCTCACACCACAAGAGACTGGCACATATCCAAAGAGCAAGGACAAGTGCAGGCATGGATGCGGGAAGAAAGGGACTCTCACCCATTGTTGGTGGGAATGTCAAGTGTACAGTCTTTTTTGGAAAACAATATGGGCATTCCTCCAAAGACTGGACATTGAGCTCCCATTCAATCCAGCCATACCACTCCTGGAATATACCCTGGGAAATCAAAAACACAAAGCAGAAACACCATCTGCACTTTTATTTTCATAGCAGCACTATTCACAATAGACAGCATCTGGAAACAACCAGAGTGCCTGAGAACTGATGACTGGATAAAGAAATTTTGGTACACCTACACAATGAATAATATGCAGCAGTTAGGAAAATTGAAGTTATGAAATTTGCCTAATAATGGATGTTCTTGGAGAGGATAATGTTGATTGAAATTAGCCAGAAGGAAAAAGACAGCATAGAATGACTGCATTTATTTGCATGATATAAATATTACATATATACATATATATAAATATATATAAACATATATATATATATATATGAATGCAGCAGTTATGTGTACCTAGGTAGAGAACTCAACATGACGAATGACCTAGCACCTGAGCTTCACAGGAATAGGAGAGAAGCATGGAACACCTTCAAGAGCTTTGGAGAAATAGCAAAAGGATAAAGAACCTCCGGCTCGGGGCACATCTCTCAACTCCACCACTCTTCCTGCATTAACATATGCCTCAGAGACCTGGGCCCTCGAAAGCAGGATGAGAATGCTATTCGGGTCTCCCAAAGAGGAATCGGAAGAGCTATGCTTGGAATATCACGGCTCATTCAAGTGAGAGAAGTAATCCGGAGTTCCGACATCTGTGGATGATCCAGTGTCAGGGACGCTGTCTCGATTGCATTGAAATCAGATGGGCTGGATACGTAATGTGACTTGCAGAGGACTGCTGGACTAGAGCCATTACCGAATGGATCCCACGGGACGTCAAAAGATCACGTGGCTGCCTACCTACAAGATGGTCGCTTCGTCAAGACCCTGAGGGAATGGTTTGAGGCTCTTCGTATTCCTGGAGCAAGCAGATTCCATTGAGCTAGCTGGCACATGACAGGGACAAATAGAAACGTTACTGCTGCCCACTCGAGCAAATCGGCAAATAACAGGATGTCAAGTGATCAAGTGGCATAGATAGATAGATAGATAGATAGATAGATAGATAGATAGATAGATAGATAGATAGATAGATAGATAGATAGATAGATAGATTATGATACCAATATCCAAGGTCAGGCAAAACATGGATCGGAGGTCTTGTCAATAGGTGAAATCTATCACAAATGTGTGGGAGTCAGAGGTTATGTAAGACAGAGAAGGGAACAGTGTGCTAAAATTGTCGAAAATGGCAATACCAGCCTAGAACTGAACATTGAATATAGGGAAAAGATACACATGATAACCTCTAAATGTATGTATTGTGGCACAGTTCTTTAAAAATAATCTGCTATTGCTGTCAGGAAAAACGAAGTCATAAAATTTGCCTGCAAATGGATGGACATGGAGATGATTATGCTTAGTGAAATTAGAAGGAGAAGGACAGATATATAGTGACTACTTTCAGTTTTGCATCATAAATATATACCACTGTTCTAATAATTCTTAGGAATGGTAATGCCAGACTAGAACTGAACATCGAATGTAGGTAAAGGGATATACATGATAACTCCTAAATGTATGTATGGCACGCCACAATGTGAAAGTGGAGAGAGAAAGAGAAAGAGAAGAAAAGTGCCTGCTATAGAGGCAAGCTGGGAGGTGGGGGGGGAGGGAATCGGGGAGATTGGTGGTGGGAAACGGGCACTGGTGGAGGTATGGGTGCTGCAATACTGTATGACTAAGACCTAATCATGAACATCTGTGTAAATGCCTATCCCATGGTGCTATAATAAAAACAAACAAACAAACAAATAAATAAAATCTGCTATTGGGGTTGGAGAAATAGCATAAGAGTTAAGCATTTACTTTGCATCCAGCTAATCCTAGTGCAATCCCCAGCACTGCATATATCTAAGGAACACCACCAGGAGTGGTCCCTGAGTCCAGAGTAGCAGTATGGTCAAATAACAAGAGATAGAAATATCTCTTGTTATTGTTGAGGCGTGATATTCCAAGCATAGCTCTTTCAGTTCCTCTTTGGGAGACCCGAATAGCATTCTCACCCCTGCTTTCGTAGGGCCCAGGTCTCTGAGTCATATGTTAATGCAGGGAGAATGGTGGAGTTGAAGAGATGTGCTCGGAGCCAGAGGTTCTTTGCCCTTTTAGCTATTTCTTCGATGCCTTTGAAGGCATTCCATGCTGCTCTCTTCCTCCTGCGCAGCTCAGGTTTTAGGTCGTTCATCATGTTGACTTCTCGACCTAGGTACACATAACTGCTGCATTCAGAGATGTTTGTTCCATTGAGAGTGAATGGGGCCTCAGGAACTAGTTCATTTTTCATGAACTTTGTTTTCTTTAGATTCAGCTGTAGACCTATCTTTCCACATTCTCAGTTGAAGTCAGCCAGCATTTGTGCCACTTGGCTAATGTTTGGTGTTATTAGAACGATGTCATCAGTGAAGCGGAGGTGGTGTAGTTGCTGACCGTCTATCTTCACTCCCATTCCTTCCCATTCTAATTGTCGCATGATGTTCTCGGGGGTGGTGCTGAAGAGTTTTGGTGAAATGGTATCACCCTGATGAACCTCTCTTTTGACATCAATGATCATTTCCTTGTAGAATGATGAGATCCTGGTGGTGAATCCGTAATACAGCTCCCAAAGAGGAATCGAAAGAGGAATCCTCTTTCCTCTTTCCTCTTTCCTCCCAAAGATCCTCTTTCCTCTTTCTTCTTTCCTCAGAGGAATCGAAAGAGAAACCCTCCCAAAGAAGGAGGGTTTTCTTCTTTCCAAAGAGGAATCGAAAGAGCTATGCTTGGAGTATCACACCTCACTCAAGTGAGAGAAGGAATCCGGAGTTCCGACCTCCATCGATGATCCAGAGTCAGGGACGCTGTCTCGTTTGCCAAGGCATTGAAAACCAGATAGGCTGGACATGTAATGCGATTTGGAGATGACTACTGGACTCGAGCCATTACCGACTGGATCCCACGGGAAGTCAAAAGATCACGTGGCCGCCCACCTACAAGATGGTCAGACTTCTTCGTCAAGACCCTGAACGAACGGTTTGAGGCTCTTCGTATTCCTGAAGCAAGCAGATGCCATTGGGCTACACTGGCACGTGATAGGGTCAAATGGAAATGTCACTGGCACCCGCGCGAGCAAATCGATGAATAATGGGATATCAAGTGATCAAGTGATTGTTGAGGCACCGTCAACAGGAATGTAGTTTAAATATATTTTATGTATCAACAAACCTGAACAGGATTTCCTTTTTTCCTGAGCTTTGGTTCTTGATATTTGTCACTTCCATTTTTTTTTTTTTTTTGGGGGGGGGGAAGGTCATACCAGGCCATGCTCAGGGGTTACTCCTGGCTCTGCACTCAGGAATTACTCCTGGTGGTGCTCAGGGACCATATGGGATGCCAGGGAATGAACCCAGTTCAGCCATGTGCAAGGCAAATGCCCTACCGGCTGTGCTATTAAGGCTCTGGCCCCAATTGTCACTTCCCCTTTTTGGGTTTAGAGGTAATTTAATAACCAGAAGGAGAAAATTGGCAGGAAAAAATTGGAAAGGTTTGTGTTGTTACAGTGGACATTCTTTTGTTCTATATTTCCTTTGTTAGCAGAGTATTTTTATCTCTTAGTCTAACTTACATATGCTAATTTGCTTTCTACAAGAACCACATCTGAATTACCTTTCCCAGTGAGTAATTACTTGCTTCCCAATGGGAGGCGAGGATGACTCCTGCCAGTTCTGCTGTGGAATCAATGAGGAGTTACATTAATGAGTCTTAGAATGGCTCCCAAGAGTATGGGTTCCTTTCTGTGCTTTCCTGTGATGGTGCCTCTCTGTCTCACAGTGTTGGGAATTGTGATTCAGATACAATGCTTATTAGCTTAGTTTTTGTCTTCATGTCACAGGGAGAGATGTGACTTTAAAAGCTTTCTCCGTCTACAGCTCCAAAATCTAGAATAGGAACAACCTTGAGAGGGTTGTGTATCTAAACCCTCAATAATATCTTTGGAACAAATGTCAAGAATAAAAATGGAAATTCTTTATTCCAGAATGGCTACTTGTACACATTCTCAGGGCTATTTTTATTGAGGAATGTGCTCCTGAACTCTGTCTTCAGAAGGACACACACAATGGCAATTTGGAAACCTGGCTTACCAGACAGGAGTGTAAAGGAAACTTGCATCAGTACTAAGAAACACTAATGTTCAAAACAAATACTGAAATAGTTTGCTTACCTGTATTTTTGCATCACCCTATATGGCCAAGAACATCCTGTTTCCATCATATACATTTGTGAGTGTTGTGTAATTCCCTCCCCTTGGTCTGGGCACAATAGGGCAGCACATTTCACCCGCCAAAACTTCGATGAAATGTTGTGAGAGAAAAGTAGGGTGTATGGGGAGATAAGTATATAATGTTATGTAGCTAATCATTTTTTTTGTTTGGGGGTCACACCCCGCAGTGATCAGGGACTGTGCCACCTCTGTAGTGGGGGGGGTGGTATTCCTAGCCCCCTGAATGGTGCTTAGTGAACCACAGGGGGCCAAGAATTGAACCCTGGGATCCTGACAGCAAAGCATGCATTCCAGCTTTCTGAGCTATCTCCCCCACCTGCTGGGTTATTCTTAACTTCACCATTCCTTAATCTTTTCTTGCATCTTGGGCCTGAGGGAAGTCCTGAAGTATATAGGTGGCTGTTGACTTTAATGGTGAGAAGCAAATATGAGATGACAGAATGATTTCAGTCAGATTTCCTGTAGAAAATCTACAATCTCCCCCTCTGTCCACCTTCTCCTCCTGCTTCTGTGTCCTTCTTCCTTTTTGAAATTATGTCTATTTTGAATATATTTTCACCATGCTCTATAGATACTATATGCTGTTTATTTTAATTTTAATGGGGCATCATATTTACATGTTTAATTTTTTATTCCAATTTTAATGATTATGCTGAGAGAGAATTTTCCACAACCTTTTTTTCCACTTTCATAAAAGACTAAACAGTTTGTTCTCAAACATTTTATTGAAATAACTACCTAGACAAGCTTTCATTTGGGTAAATCAAATCCTCTTGCACTTTGCCAAATAATCATGTGAAGAAACAAACATGTTGCTTATTTCTGTGAAAGGCAATATTATGTGTGCTAAAAGGATATCAAGGATTGCTTTGGCCTTACAGACCTTTGGTTCTTCACACATATATATATATATATATATATATATTCATATACATATATATATATATATATATAAACAAAGCATAATACTGGAGCTAGAGAGAATTTCAGAGGATAGGGGAATTTACCTGCCTGGAGCCCATATATGGTCCCTTAAGTCAGCCATGAATGATCCCTGTGTCATTACTCCTGTAGGAGTAAATCCTGAGCACTATTGAGTATTCCTCCTAAAACAAACAAACAAAAACACCAAAAAAAAGTTTAAAAAAGCACAAAACATGACATAGTAAATGACATAAGAGACATCTGTCTACCAATTTAATCACCGTTACTGCATATGGTCCCCCTAGCAACACCAAAAATAAGCCCTGAGCTCCACCAGCTGTCGCCACCAAACCAAAAAACCAACAAACCAAGCAAATATGCATGTTCTGGCAAAGATAGAATGTTGGAACATTGCATACATGAAGCCCTTTCATTAACAGTATTCTGAATAATAAAATGTTAGGGAAAAATGTCAAAGTGCCTCAGATAAAATGTTAGGGAAAAACCCAGGTGAAATTAAAATAAATAGGAAAGGAAATCTGAAAATCAAAGTAGTGCTTTCATATGACCAGGCACTCCCACTACTAGATACCTACCCCTAAGAAGTAAAACATTAGTTTGAAAAGATGCGTGCACACCTATGTTCATTGCAGTGCTGAGTACAACAGCTAAACATGGAAACAACCCAAACAACAGTTGAATGGATAAAGAAGTCGGTGTGTATACACAGTGGAACAGTATGCTGCTATAAGAATAGAAAAAGTCTTGCAGTTTGCTGTAACTTGGATTGAACTGGAAGGTTTGTGAAACAAAAGTCAGAGGGAGAAGGACAAATACTCATCTGAGGAAACAAAGCAAGGGAGTAGACAGTGTTGAATTCACAAACCCTTGGCCTTGGATTGCAAAACTGAGATTACCAAGTGATTGTGGGCAAAGACATGGGAGGGTCAAGACAGATAGGAAGTGACATTAGGACAGTGGTGGAGGTACTGAGCACCTGATGTCGGTAGAGATGCAGTAACCCTTACATGAAAACCATAAGTAGTAAGTTAACACTACTGTAACCCTGTTAACCAAAATTGCAACCAAAAAGCATTTTAATTTATAATGAAAGAAAGAATTTGCAAATTTGTGTTAAGGTTACAAAAAATTTTATTTATATTATACTTTTAGTGTCATTGAAGTTGATACCTAATATCTGAGTTACAATTATCAATCCTAGTATTAATATTTTTAAATAGAATCACATACTTACTATTGATTCTCTTATGTATACGATATATTTCTCCTATTTGAGTTAGTCTTTATTCTTTCTGGTATACTGTATTGTTTCCATTTCTGTAAATAGCTTTATCAATGATAAAGAACATGGAAAACATTTCTTCTACTTTTACCTTTAACTGTGGGTTTAGAGTATAAAGAACTCCAGGTAAAAATTCCTTTAGAAACTTAAAGACATTATTCCTTCACTTTATGTGTCAAAAAATAGCATGATACTTATATCCAAGGCCAGACAAAACATGGATCAGGAGGTCTTGTCAGTGGGTGGAACCTTCTGCAAATGTGTAGGAGTCAGAAGTTAGGCAACACAGAGAAAGTAACAGTGTACTAATAATTATGTTCAATGAAAATACCAGCATAGAACTAAGCATGAAAGTAGGCAAAAGAATATGCATAATAACCTCAAACTCTGTATTGCAAGTCACAGTGTGTGAAGGAAGGGAGAGAGAAAGAGAGAGAGAGAGAGCAAGAGAGAGAGAAGTGAAAATTGCCTGCCATAGACACAGGCTTGGGGAGGAAGGAAATCATGGAACTTTGGTGGAAGGAAATGGGTACTGGTGGAGGAATGGGTGCTGAAACACGGTATAACTGAAACCCAAATATGAGCACTTTTGTAACTGTATATCTCTCAGTGGTACAATAAAAAAATTTTAAAAACCCTAATAAAGTGAATCAGAAATGAAATGGGGGCATCACAACAGAAACTATAGGAATTCAAAAAATCTCTAGATGTTGGAGTACATGCCCTGGTCACAGCTGTCCAGAACCTTTGATTTGCCTGGAGCTAGCTCCTACAGACCACACTGTAGATGGCAGGAAGACAGTTTGGATCTGTGGCTCTCTATGTGGCAAACTATCTTACCATGTATTCTATGTTAGCTGTTCAAAGTATTCCTCTTTCACAGATTCACCCCCTCCCCGTGGGACTGGAAAACTCCACCAGAGTCTGCCGGTTTCATTGGATCCTCTTTTAAATAAAATAGCCATGATTAAATTAGAGAGAAATGCTGTTTGCCTCCTGGCAAGTGAGCGTTCTTGATCACTTGATTAATTGACATCCCGTTATTCATCGATTTGCTCGAGTGGGTGCCAGTAACATTTCCATTTGACCCTATCAACTGCCAGTGTAGCCCGATGGCATCTGGTTGCTTCAGGAATATGAAGAGCCTCAAACCATTCGTTCAGGGTCTTGACAAAGAAATATGACCATCTCGTAGGTGGGCGGCCATGTGATATTTTGACATCCCGTGGGATTTAGTCAGTAACGGCTCTAGTTCAGCAGTCATCTCCAATCACATTAATGTCCAGCCCATCTGATTTTCGATGCCTTGGCAAATGAGACAGCATCCCTGAATCTGAATCAGCGACAGAGGTCGGAACTTTGGATTCCTTCTCTCACTTGAGTGAGGCGTGAGCATAGCTCTTTTGATTCCTCTTTGGGAGACCCAAATAGCATTCTCATCCTGCTTTCGTAGGGCCCAGGTCTCTGAGGCATATGTTAATGCAGGGAGAATGGTGGAGTTGAAGAGATGTGCCCGGAGCCAGAGGTTCTTTGTCTTTTTGCTATTTTTCGATGCTTTTGAAGGCATTCCATGCCGCTCTCTTCCCCCTGCACAGCTCAGGTTTTACGTCATTCATCATGTTGACTTCTCGACCTAGGTACACATAACTGCTGCATTCAGAGATGTTTGTTCCATTGAGAGTGAATGGGGCCTCTGGAACTAGTTCATTTTTCATGGACATAGTTTTGTTGAGATTCAGCTGTACACCTATCTTTCCACATTCTTGGTCAAAGTCCACCAGCATTTGTGACGCTTGGCTAATGTTTGGTGTTATTAGAACAATATCATCTGTAATAAACCCCCCACGAATAGCTAAAGCAATCCTTGGGAAAAAGAAGATGGGAGGTATCATTTTCCCCAACCTCAAGCTCTACTACAGAGCAGTTGTGATTAAGACACTGTGGTATTGTTATAGAAACAGACCCGTAGACCTATAGAATAGAACTGAATATCCTGAAACACACTCTTAAATATACAACCACTTAATCTTTGATAAAGGAGCAAAAAAAATATTAAGTGGAGCAAAGAAAGCCTCTTCAACAAATGGTGCTGGGAAAACTGGGCAGCTACGTGTAAAAAAATGAACTTAGACCTCCTTCTAACACCATGCACAAAAGTCAGATCAAATGGATTATAGATCTCAACATCAGACATGAATCTATAAGGTACATAGAAAAAAACATAGGAGAAACGCTCTATGAAATCAAAACTAAAAGTATCTTTAAAGACGACACACCACTGGCCAAGCAAATGGAAGCACAGATAAGCAAATGGGATTATATAAAATTGAAAAGCTTCTGCACCTCAAAAGAAATGGTGACCAATATACAAAGACAATCCACAGAGTGGGAAAGGATATTCACCCAATACCCATCTTACAAAGGGTTAATATCCAGGATATATCAGGCACTGATAGCACTTCACAAGAAAAAAACAGCCAACCCCATCAAAAAATGGGGAGAAGAAATGAACAGAAACTTCCAAAAAAGAAAAAAATTCGAATGGTCAAAAGGCATATTGAAAAAATGCTCTTCATCTTTAATCATCAGGGAGATGCAAACAAAACAACAATGAGGTACCATCTCACACCACAGAGACTGGCACACATCCAAAACAGCAAGAACAACTGGTGCTGGTGTGGATGTGGCGAAAAAAGGGACTCTCATCCACTGTTGGTGGGAGTGCCGACTGGTCCAGCCCTTTTGGAAAACAATATGGGCAATCCTCTGAAAACTAGATATCGGAGTCCCATTTGATCCAGCAATAGCACTCCTGGGAATGTACCCGAGTGACCGAAAAACACATAGCAGAAACACTATCTCTGCGCTATTCACAATAGCTAGAATCTGGAAACAACCTAAATGCTCGAGAATAGAGGACTGGCTAAAGAAACTGTGGTTCATCTACACTATGGAATACTATGCAGCTGTCAGAGAAGATGAAATCATGAAATTTACCTGCAACTGGATGGACATGGAGACTATCATGCTGAGTGAAATTAGTCAAAAGGAAAAGGACAGATGTAGAATGACTGCATTCATTAATAGGACATAAATAGATATCAGTGTTTTACTAAGTGTGGGGAAATGGTAATGGCAGATTAAAACTCACCATTGAATATACACAAAGAGACTTAAGTGATAAACTCTAAATATCTGCAGGGCTAGCCACAATATGTAAAAAGAAGAGGGAGAGAGATGCAGAGACAGAGAGAGAGAAAGAGAGGGAAACGGGGCTACCTGCTATTGAGGCAGCCTGGGGGTGGGCGGGAGGGGGTGGGGGTACATTGGTGGTAGAAATGGGGCACTGGTGGAGGAAGGGGTGCTGGAATACCGTATTACCAAGAACCAATTATGAACACCTTTGTAATTGTATGTCTCACGGTGGTATAATAAAAAATTTTTAAAAAATTAATATAATTAAAAAATAAATCTATTAAGGTGAGACAAAGCGGCATCTTGAACTGCCTACAAACCTCAATGAGCTTGGTTACCATGTGGACATGGTCGATTGTGCTGAATCCTTTTCAGAAGCCAGCTTGCTCGCATGGTTGACCTTCATCTAGTGTTCTGCCAATCCTGTTCAGGATGACTCAAGTGAACAGGTTATAGATGACGGACAACAGGCAGATGGGGAGATAGTTGCCAATGTCGTGAATGTCTCCCTTCTGAAACAGTAGAACTGTCCTGCTGGATTTCCATTGAGAGGGCACCTTGCATTTGTACAAGTAGCATGTGAAAAACTGAGTTAGTGTATTGTTGAGTACCGATGGCAGATTCTTCAGGTGTTTGCGTCTGATTTTGTCTGGGCTGGGTGCTGTTCCCTTCTATACCGATGAAATGGCATGTTGGATTTCAGAAGGGAGATCGTTGGAACGACATATCCATCCTGTGGAATTTGGTATGTGGGCACCTGGACGTGGCTATCAAAGAGATCTGAGTAGAAGTCATGGATAATCTTCTCCATTGCCTTTCTGGAAGATGTGTTAGATCCATCAGGATGTCGGAGGGCAGTCATCTTAGTCTTATAGTTGGCGAAGGACAGGCGGGTGCTGCAAATGCTTTTCCTGGCTTCTGCTGCATCTTCCAGTATTTCTGCTCTTCTCTCTTTGAGGTCTTCCTTTATCGCTCCTCTGCACTGCTTTGCAAGCTTGGATGTTAGCATTTGGTCGCCTGAGGCTCACGCCTAGCCATGTTGGCGAATGAGCTTGAGAGTTTTTGAAGACAGGTGTCCTTTTATGACTTTATTCTCTCTAGGTATTCTTCGCACAATCATGGAGGTGCTGAACCAGTTGGTTGTATTCTTCATTGATGTCATCAATGATGGTAACTTCCCATGTTGCCACAATGGTGCCAACGAGTTCCCAGTTGGTGGTCGTTCTGGGAGTTCTCTTCTTAAACTTTGCAGCCTTTTGTCCCCATTGTCTTGCTTTCAGTAATTCTAAAGGCTAGTACCCAGAACAGCCCTGAAGTAAAGACAAAGATCTCATGTAAATTTGGAGAATACATACCTGGCTGTAGAATATCCATGGTATAGATACAAGCCTTTTCTATTTATTCTGAGATACATTTCATATCAGATGCCCTTCCCCATCTCTACAAAGTGCCTGCAGGAGAACTATAGGCAAGACACTGCTAGGGTGAATTGGCACTTGAATGGCCAAGCCAGGTAAGCTTACTAGGTTCACAAACTTGAATTGAATGTGATAGAACTGTCCCTGAATGAGACCAATTCTTGGGGCTGGCCAAACCAATAGAGATTTAAAGAAAGAATCTTTCTTCCTTGGTCTCTCTCTGCTCCCTTGCTTGACTCTCTGTTCATTTGGATTCCTTTCTGCCTGCTTGCTGTTTGGGCCCAAGCACATGGTTCATGGTCCAGTGGCCATCTTGGCCTAGGATTCTAAGACAACCACGTGGCCTTGGGTCCTGCTAGGAACTGGAAGTTTGGGGTTTTCCTATCCTTGGATTGTAATACCAGAACTTGTGTGAGTAATAGCCTTTTGGAACTTTGCTGGATTTTCGAGTCTTTATCCATTTGCTTGGGGCAGAAGGGGACTCAATCCTGCTCCCCAATATTGCTGGGGAACAAAGGTGTTCTCTAAGAATTAGAGATTTCCTTGAGGATCTTTATGCCATGAAACAAGAGAAGCTTGAAATAATGGATAAATTCCTGGATTCCAATAACCTACCAAGGCTGAACCAAGAAGATTTGGTATGCCTGAATAGACCTATCACTAATGAGGAGATCGAAATGGTAATCAAAGTCTTCCCAAAAAAACAAAAGACCAGTCCCAGACAACTTCACTAATGAATTCTTTCAAATCTGTAAAGAGAGAATACTGCAAATCCTTTTTAAGCTTTTCCAAATCCTTTTTTAAGCTTTCTCAGTATTTCTGTAAAGAACAGAGAAATACTTCCAAACATTTTCTATGAGGCAAATAGCACCTTGATATCAAAAGAAGACAGAGACACTACACACAAAAAAAGAGAAATGCAGGCTGATATTTCTGATGAAAACGGATGCAGAAATCCTCATCAAAAGACTATTAAATAGAATCCAACAACTTATCAAAAGACCATACACTATGCCCAAGTAGAATTCATCCTTGGGATGCAAGGATGGTTTAATATTTACAAGTCAATAAACATAATACACCATATCAATAAAAAGAAAAGTTAAAACCATACGATCATTTGGATACAAAGAAAGCATTAGATAAGATCCACCACCCATTTATTATAAAATAAACAAATGGGAGGTGAAGGAACATGCCAAAATGTAGTCAAAAGTAAGGGTGCACCCTTTCACCACTCCTATTCAATATAGTACTGGAAGTACTTGCTGTAAGAGTTAGGCAAAAAAAAATTAAAAAAAGGTATAAAGGCCATCCAGAAAAAGAAAATTCAAGCTTTCACTATTTGAAGATGACACGAGACTATATTCACAAAAATCCTAAAGCTTCTACCAAAAAACAATCCTAGAAACAATAGATTTGTATAGAAAAGTGACAGGTTACAAAATCAATACCCAAAAGTTCATGGCTTTCAATTTACCGATAATGAGTGAGAATAAACATTGTTAAAAAAGTCCCATTAACAGTTGTACCTGGGAAAATCAGATACCTCACAATAGGCTTAATTAAAGAGGTCAAGTACCTATACAAAGAAAACTACAAAGTGCTACTTCAAGGAATAAAAGAGGACACAAGGAACTTGAAACATAGCCCCTACTCTTGGATCAGGAGAATTAACATTGTCAAAATGGCAATACTCCCCAAAGCACTATACAGATTAAATGCAGTTCCTGTTAGGGTATCCATCACATTTTTCAAAGACAGATTAAACACTCCTGAAATTCATATGGAACAATATACTTCCAATAAAGCAGTAACCTCCCAATAAAGCAATCCTTGGGACAAAGAAGATGGGAGGCATCACCTTTCCCAACTTCAAACTACACTACATAGCGGTAATAATTAAAACATGATATTGAAATAAAGACAGACCTGCAGATCAATGGATAGAATTTAATATGCTGACACAGACCCTCAAGTGTATGGTCACTTGAATTTTGATAAAAGAGAAAGAAATATGAAGTGAAGCAAGGAAAGCCTCTTCAACAAGTTGTGCTTGGAAAACTGGGCAGCTACATACAAAAATTAACTTAGATTAATTTAATAACCTTAAGAAGTTTCTACACCTCAAAAGAAATGGTGATCAAGATACAAAGACAGTTCAAGGAATGGAAAAATTATTTTCCCAATATCTATCAGATAAGAGGTTAATGTCAAAGATATCCAAGTCATTGATAGAACTTTACAAAGAAAAAAACCCCAGCCCATCAAAACATGGGGAGAAGAAATGAATAGAAACTTCCTCAAAGAAGAAATACAAATAGCCAGAAAAACACATGGAAAAATTGCTCTACATTGCTAATCATCAGGGAGATGCAAATCAAAACAACCACAAGATATCATCTCATAGCACAGAGACTGGCACACATCAAAAAGAACAAGAACATGGGGGCCGGAGCGATAGCCCAGCGGGTAGGGCGTTTGCCTTCCATGCGGCCGGCCCATGCTGGCCTGGGTTCAATTCCCGCCATCCCATATGATTCCCGAG
The DNA here is from genome assembly GCA_021461705.1 of Cryptotis parvus. Taxonomy (NCBI): domain Eukaryota; kingdom Metazoa; phylum Chordata; class Mammalia; order Eulipotyphla; family Soricidae; genus Cryptotis; species Cryptotis parvus. The sequence goes on along the minus strand of JAJIBD010023706.1, from coordinate 12,971 downwards.
CACCGTCAGGAGTAATTCCTGAGTACAGAGCCAGAAGAAACCCCTGAGCATTGCCGGGTATGACCCAAAAAGAAAAAAAAAACAAGAACAACCAGTGCTGGTGCGGATATGGGGGAGAACACGACTCTCGTCCATTGTTTGTGGGAATGCCAATTAGTCTAGCCTTTTTGAAAAATGATATAGACATTCCTCAAACAAAACTAGAAATTGAGCTCCCATTTGACCCAGCAATACTACTTCTGGGAATATACCCCATGGATCCCAAAACACACTACTGAAAAAACAACTGCATGTCTATGTTCATTGCAGCACTATTCACAATTGCTAGGATCTGAAAAAAGAAGACCAGAGTACCTGAGAACAAAACACTGGATAAAGAAAGTATGGTACATCGACACAATGGAATGCCACACAGCCATCATGAAAAAGTAGTATTGAAATTTGCTTAAAAATAGGTGAATATGAAAAGTATCATGCTGAGTGAAATGAGTCAGAAGAGGACATACATAGAGTGACTGCACTCATTTGGGAGATTTTTAATAAATACCAAAATCAATACCAAAGACAGTAGAAACAAGGACCAGGAGAATTGGTCTATAGTTGGAAGTTTGCCTCAAGAGCTGGAGTTTGAAGGCAGTTGGGATAGAGAAGCGACCAATTGGACAATGATGGTTGGAAATGATCACTCTGAATAAGAACTGTGTGCTGAAAGAAACAAACATGCTAAACTCTCAGCACCTGTATTGCAAACATATGCCTAAAAAGGAAGAAAAGAGAGAGCAAGAGAGAGAGAGAAGAAAAAGTGCCTGCCGAAAAGCAGGCTTTGGGGAGGAGAGTGATTGGAGGGACACTGGGAACATTGGTGATAGGAATTGCACAATGGTGGAGAGATGGGTGTTGGATCATTGAATGACTGAAACCCAATATTGAACAGATTTATAACTGTGTAACTTATGGTGATTCAAATAAAAATAATAAATATTATTTTTTCTGGAGATTGGTAGGGTGTTTGCCTTGCATGTGGCCAACTCAGGTATATTTTTAATTTTTTAAAAATTTTATTACACCACTTTAAGACATACAATTGCAAGAAGCTCATGTCGAGTTTTGGTTCTAGAGTGTTCCAACACCCATCCCTCCACCCGAACCCATCTCCTATCACCTCCCCCCTGTCCTTGGGACCCCACAAATCTTATGCAGGGGTAGCAGATAGCAGGCGCTGGATGTGCTGTGACCCCATAAAACCTGCTCCCTATACCCAGGACCACGTGCCTTGCTGACAGAAGCCGCCATGTGCAGGAACACACAACTGGTGTGGATGGACGTCCATATACTGCCAGAATTGTGGCTAGAACAGTGAGTTAAAGGGACAGAGCTCCCAGCCCTCCACCTTACTCGCTCCTGGGCCAACAAATTTAGTCGGGCAGAGCATTTCTGACTCCTACAACCCTCGGTCTACTGTTGGAGGCGTATCTCTCCCCGTTACCTTGGGGTCTAGTGGTGGAGGGCATTTCTGCCCCAACCCGCTACCTGGGGTATAGTGGAGAAGGGCATTTCTGTCCCCCCGCTACCCTGGGGTCTAGTGGGGAGGGCATTTCTGCCCCCGTTACCCTGGGGTCTAGTGCGGCAGGGCATTTCTACCTCCTGCTATCCTGGGGTCTAGTGGAGGAGGGCATTGCTGCCCCCCGCTAACCTGGGGTCTAGTGGGGGAAGGCATTTCTGCCCCCGCCACCCTGGGGTCTAGTGGAGGAGGGCATTTCTGCCCCCGCTACCCTGCGGTCTAGTGGGGGAGGGCATTTCTGCCCCCGCGAACCTAGGGTCTAGTGGAGGAGGACATTTCTGCCCCCCCTTACCCTGGGGGCTAACGGAGGAGGGCATTTCAGACCCCTGCTACCCTGGGGTCTAGTGGGAAGGGCATTTATGCCCCCTGCTACCCTGGGGTCTAGTGGGGCAGGGAATTACTGCCCCCGCTACCCTGGGGTCTAGTGTGGGAGGACGTTTCTGACCCCCGTTAACCTGGGGTTCAGTGGGGGAGGGTATTACTGCACACCGCAAGCCTGGGTTCAGCTTTGGAAGGGTATTTTTTGGCTACCTCGGGGTCTAATGGGGAGGGTATTTCTGACCTCCTCTACCCTGGGGTCTAGTGGAGAAGGGCATTTCTGACCTCCACTACCCTTGGGTCTACTGAGGGCGGGCATTTATGACCCCGCTACCCTCGGGTCTACTGGGGGAGGGTATTTCTGACCCACGCTAGCCTGGGGTCTAGCAGGGTCATTTTTCTCCACCTGCATCCCTGGGCCTTAGAGGGAATACGGTGTTTCTGCCCACCATCAATTTGGATCATTGTGGGGAGGGAAATTTCCGTGCCCCAAGCCCATGGTGTTTGGTGGCTAAACATAGAAGGTGGACTCAAAGAGAGGCAGGAAATCATAGAAGGTGGATGGAAAGAGAGGCAGGAAAACATAGAAGGTGGAGGGAAAGAGAGGCAGGAAAAGGGTGGAAGGGGGACTGGAGGGAGGATGGGTTGGGCTATATAATTTGCATGTGGAGAGGGTAGGGTCTCTCTTGCATGTGGAGAGGGTAGGGTCCAGTCTCGCATCGCGTCGAGGTTCTTTCTGCCTCTGTGTCCCTTATGGAACATATTCTGCCCGTTAATTAAAATTTTCTATCCAAGTTTTTTTGTTTGTATTTTATCCCCAATATTCTTTTCTTCGCTCAGCTCTGTGTAGGATTCAGAAGGGAATGAATGCTCTTGGCCTTTTCTGGTGCTAACTCTTGTGATTTTGGTGATAAAACTGCACCTCTTCCAACAGGAGGTGAGTGCAAGTTCTGGAGAGCACGCTTTTTTTTTTTTTTTTTAAAAAAAGAGAGGTCTTCCTGGACTTTTGCTTTAAGAAAATGAAAGAGCAGATTTCGGGCCAGAGCAATATGCTGCGGGTTGGGTGTTTGCATTGCACGCGGCCGGCCATGCCGGCAGGTTTCTTTCCCTGTCATCCCATATTGTAATCCGAGCACCGCCAGGAGTAATTCCTGAGAGTACAGCCTGGAGAAACCCCTGAGCATGTGATCCAAAAAAGCAAAAAAAAAAAAAAAAAAAAAAGCGCAGATTTCCTTTTCTTACTGTTTTTTAATTTTATTACACCACTTTTAGACATACAATTGCAAGATGCTCATGTCGAGTTTTGCTTCTACAGTGTTCCAACACCCATCCCTCCACCCGAACCCATCTCCCATCACCTCCCTCCCACCTCCCTCCCTCTCCCAAACCCCAACAACTTGGTGGGTTCTATATATCTTTGCTCTCGTCTCTCTCTCTCTCTCCCTCCCAACTACCTTTCCTACACATCGTAGAGTGCAGTATATTAAAGGACATAACTGTTTCCACTAGTTTGATGGACTGTGTGGTCGCAAGTGGTCTCGCGATTTAGGGGCTTCATGGTCAGCAACTGGACAGTGAAGGTGGCGACTAGTGTGGTGGGCGAGTCTCATACGGCTGCTTCTGGGACCTCCCAGAGGTGATGGGCCTACTCCCAAAACCCATCTGCCGACCTGGGTGATCCATGGTCAGCTGAGCTAGGGGAGAGCCGAGTACCAGTTCCTCCAGCTGCACTTGAGGCTCTGCATGCTATGTCTGGTTGCCCCAGGGCAGCTCATGGGCAGGGCTACCGGGCTCAGGCAAAATGGAGAGAGGAAGGGGGAGACTCCAGCTCCATCTTTCAAATTCCCGGTGATTCCTGCCTCTGGAGCTGCCTACCTAGGCTCGAACTCATTTTGCTCTGTTAACCTGGTCTTGAGGACAGAGTCCCTCCGGGGGTGGGGGGGTGGGGGATGTGGTTCTGATGTGCTGCAGCGTCTGGACAACGAAAATGGCTAAATGGCTGCTAATGTGGTGGGTGAGTCTAATCCAGCAAGAGCAGATTTCTTGGTGGTATCTTTATTTAATTCAGCTGGAAAGACCTTGAGGCTCAATCTACAGTTGCCTGCCCGCCTTCATGTGCACTATAGCTTTCCCTAGAGACAGACAGGACTAAAGTGTCGGCTTTTATTTGTCTGTGCTCCCTCCCCATGTGGTTAGGGGTTTGAAGACAATGAAGTTATGTGACTGGATATTTATGGCAAAACGACATGTAGAAAATTGATAGTTTTGGCAAATGATTTATGGTAAATATTATGGCTAATGATGAATTGTTAAACGTGCTCAAAAACTTTCAAAATTCGGTTATTGAACAACAAAAGATAGGTATCTTTAACATTATTCACGTTAATTTTCTTAAATGTCTCAAGAGAGCCGTTGAAAAACACGGATGCAGTCTCAAATTTAGTCAATTTACCTATCTAAGTGAAAATCGATTATAAATGGGTAGCAGGTCTATTGCTTTTTGGCATATCGAATACGCCTCCGGCAGCTTGCCAGGCTCTGCCGTGCCAGCTATATACTCTTAGTACCTTGCTGGGCTAGCCACTATCTTGATGAATAGTCAAGATATTAAGATATTCATCAAAATTCCTGACCATATGCTTAAGGGTTCTATTGGGTTAGGGAAACAATGGATTTTGGGCTTGAGGAATATGGCTTAGGTTATGTAAGAAGATGTCTTTCGGGTCCAAAGAGATAGTCCAGCGGGTAGGGTTTTTGCCTTGCACGCAGCCGGCCTGTGCCGGCCAGGGGTTCAATTCCCAGCATCCCATATGGTCCCACGAGCACCGCCAGGAGTAATTCCTCAGGGGCAGAGCCAGGACAAACCCCTGAGCATTGCCGAGTGTGACCCAAAAGAGCAAAAAAAAAAAATGTCCTTCTACCTGGATTTCTTCTCTAAGTATTAAAAAAGGGGGGATATTTCGGCAATCATGTGCCTGTGCCGTACTTGGCGCATGGCAGCAGAAGCGTGTGGGGCGTGCCCCGCTTTTTAAGATGCACGGGCTGCAGAGTTGGTAGAGGGATAGCAGAGTCAGGAACTGGGGGTAAACCAGCCCTGGCTCTGGGCAAACCTGACCTGCATCGGCCAGTAGCTGTGAGCAGCACAAAGGGACATGGGCAGCCCCATTCCCAGAGGTCTCGAGCGGAGCAGGATGGTGCTTTCAACAGGGTCTTGGCCCTCCGGACCCTGGCCCATCTTCCTGGCCACCCTTCCCGCCCTGTCACTGAGTAGTGTGTGAGCGCATCCTGGCCTGACTCCACGTGTCCAGTGTGTGTGTGTGTGGGGGGGAGAATAGAGGAAGCAGGGCCTGGAGTTGGCTGACATGGGGTCTCATGGCGGGAGGCCCATCGGCACCTGACTACTGGAGCTCCACCTGTATTATGGTGATCTGATAGTGAGCACTGAAGCTGGAGGCAAGGCTCAGGGTGCCGGAAATGGTCTGGGTCTTGCCCAATGGCAGATGTTCTGGCTAAAGCATCCTCCCTAATACCGTGTGGTAACGCACTGGCCTCTGGGCGGGGGGGCATTGAGATGGCGCCTGGCTTGGGGACACCACCTTCACCCCACCTTGCTGCAGGAGCGCTTTCAAGTCTTCAACCTGAGACTGATTGGGAATTCAGGGCCAGTCAAAAACTGAACCCAGGGCCATGGAGGGCTCTCTCCGTGTGGACACAGCATGGGGAGTACAGATGACTGGGCACCAAGAGTTAGGTGAGGCAACCAGATGCGCAATGGAAGGCAGAGTCGGGGCCGCAGGCATCATGCTCTTCCTCCTCACTAAACCTTCGAGTGACTGTCCTTGGGACCCACACATCTTATGCAGGGGTAGCAGGTAGCAGGCGCTGGATGTCTGAGACCCCATGAAACCTGCTCCCTATAGCCCGGACCACGTGCCTTGCTGACAGAACCCGCCATGTGCAGGAACACGCCCAACTGGTGTGGATGGACGTCCATATATTGCCAGAATTGTGGCGAGAACAGTGAGTTAAAGGGACAGAGCTCCCAGCATTCACCTTCCTCGCTCCTGGGCCACCAAATCTAGTCGAGCAGAGCATTTCCTGACTCCTACAACCCTCGGTCTACTGCAGGAGGGCTTATCTATCCCCGTTACCCTGGGGTCTAGTGGAGGAGGGCATTTCTGCCCCCGCTACCGTAGGGTCTAGTGGCGGAGGGCATTTCTGCCCCCGCTACCCTGGGGGTCTAGTGGAGGAGGGCATTTCTGCCCCCGCTACCCTGGGGTCTAGTGGAGGAGGGCATTTCTGCCCCCGCTACCCTGGGGTCTAGTGGAAGAGGGCATTTCTGCCCTCCGCTACCCTGGGGTCTAGTGGGGGAGGGCATTTCTGCCCCCCGCTAACCTGGGGTCTAGTGGAGGAGGGCATTTCTGCCCCCTTACCCTGTGGCCTAGTTGAGGAGGGCATTTCTGCCCCCATACCCTGGGGTCTAGTGGGGATGGCATTTCTGCCCCCTGCTACCCTGGGGTCTAGTGGAGGAGGGCATTTCTGCCCACCCCGCTACCCTGGGGTCTAGTTGGGGAGGGTATTACTGCCCCCCCGCTACCCTGGGGTCTAGTGGGGGAGGGTGTTTCTGACCCCCATTACCCTGGGGTTCAGTGGGGAGGGTATTACTGCACCCCGCAAGCCTGGGTTCAGCGTTGGAAGGGTATTTTTGGCTACTTGGGGTCTAATGGGGGAGGTATTTCTGACCTCCTCTACCCTGGGTTCTAGTGGGAAAGGGCATTTCTGACCCCCACTAACCTGGTGTCTACTGGGGAAGGCACTTATGACCCCCGCTACCCTCTGGTGTACTGGGGGAGGGTATTTCTGACCCCCGCTAGCCTGGGGGTCTAGTAGGGTCATTTTTCTCCACCTGCATCCCTGGGCCTTAGAGGGAATACGGTGTTTCTGCCCACACTCAATTTGGATCATTGTGGGGGAGGGGGAAATTCCGTGCCCCATGCCCATGGTGTCTGGTGGCTAAACATAGAAGGTGGATGCAAAGAGAGGCAGGAAAATATAGAAGGTGGATGGAAAGAGAGGCAGGGAAAACATAGAAGGTGGATGGAAAGAGAGGCAGGAAAACATAGAAAGTGGATGGAAAGAGAGGCAGGAAAATATAGAAGGTGGATGGAAAGAGAGGCAGGGAAAACATAGAAAGTGGATGCAAAAGAGAGGCAGGAAAAGGGTGGAAAGGGGACGGGAGGGAGGAGCGGGTTGGGCTATATAATTTGGATGTGGAGAGGGTAGGGTCCATCGGAGCGGTAGAAGAAAGGGAAGAGGGGCGTCGAGGGGCTGCCACCCTCCTCCGGCTGCACTCTGGGAATCGGCTTGCGGCTCTGCAGCCTCTTGCACAGCGCAGTGCTTGTTGGCGGCCGCCTTGATGTTTTGCACCGCCTGCGGTGTGCGATGTGGAGCAATAGGCTCCTGCAGCCTGGCCTCCTTCGGGACCATCAGCAGCTCCTTGCGTCGCTCAGGAACCACCCGCAAGTCCGCCTCTAGCGCTCTGCCCGTGGCACTGGATTGGCTGTGGGGCAGCCCCAGGGTATCAGAAAACCATGGGGAGGATAGGGCCTGGTGGGGTCTTTCCTGCTCCCCCCTCCCCGGTAGCCCGGCCTCCCTGGCGCCCACAGGGGCGGTCTCCCTCCCTGGGCACCCGGCTACTCACCCTTTTCAGGGGCACCCTTTTGAGAACATCAGCCTCGGAGCTGCCGGTTTTCTTGGATGGCTTCTCCCAGGAGCCCTAAAGGTGAAGGCACTGGGTGAGGAGGCAGGGCGGGGGCTGGCCGCAGGCGTCCAATCCGGAGCCCAGGGGCCCTCCGTCACCTTGGTCTCTTGAAGCTGCCCGATGGCCAAGCTCAACAGGGCGTGGTCTCTTGCCTGCTGCTTCTGGAGCTCGACCAGGAGCTGTGTCTGCTGCATCACCTGCTGCTGGAGCTGCTGCACTTCGGAGGCACGCACCTGATCTTTCTTTACTTGGATGTCGACGGCAGCTAAGTGCTCCTCCAGTGTGTGGCAGAATCCAGCAAAGTGTGGCAGCAGGTCGTTGTGCCCACTCGTCCTGCGACTCAATCTGTGAGCAGGACAGTAGCAGTGAGGACAGGCGGGGAAATGTCCAAATGCCAGGCAGGAGATGCAGCGCTCAGACAGCCTGCCCAGGCGCAGCTCCTGGGGCATCTGCCCCTGCACAGGCCCTCTTGGGGGGTCTCTCACCAGGGCCTAATGCATGGGATATCCCCTGCCTCGAGCCTTTAATCCAGCCCCTCTCCCCACCTTAGGACCTTCTGCTGTAAGGTAGGCCAGGGCGCCACCCCAAACCGCTCAGTGGGTGACACCCTGGACTGTCCTCTCAATCACCTACTGTGGGGTGATGGGGTCACAGTCAAGTCCCACCTGACCACTTACAGATTGGTAAGTCAAGGCACAGCGGGCTGATGGGTCCCCGAGGAAAGGCCTAGTGTGGAGGGGTGCGGTTGGCAGGAGATCCCTGCACCAGTCTCACTATGTGACCTGACCTCGGTTGGCTGCTGGGGGCTCGCCGTGTGGGCTTAGGGCGAGGAGAAGGCGCCCCATCACCTTCCTGTGTGTCTGGGAACAGCCTGACCTAGGCCGCTCAGCCCACACCCGGGCCCTCAGGCTGCAGGAGGCGCTGCCCCTGCTCCTGGAGACCAGCTCAGTGCCCTGGGCCGCACAGGAGTCTGCCCCTGTTCTCCCACTCACCAGTTCTCTACCGAACCCTTTCGCCACTCTTCGGAAAGTGTCGCCATTCAGGCGTGGCGGTGGCTCAGAGGGTGGCTCAGTCGCTGGACCTGGTGTTCCTGAGAGAGGGAGTAGAAGTGAAGGCGCCCGGAGCCTCACCCACCCCAAAACTTCATGGTCCACATACTGGGACTTAGGGCTCCTCGTGCCCATGTCTGTGGACTGCTTATTGCTCTCAGGGCCCTGCAGTTCCGCGTCCATTCAACGTTGGTTCTTTTGAGGTTTGGAACCGTTGGAGCCTCCAGGCACCCTGGAAGAGGGTCGTAGGGACAAGGCCGAAGCAAGGGAGTCCATGTGGGGGCCCTAGGATTCTCTGCCTGACTCCCCATGTCACAATGCCCCCGTTCACTGCACCGCCCACCTGGGCACTCGAAGCCACCCCTTTTGCCATGCCCGACCCCTATATCACGTGCTTGAAAACCTTGATCCCAAGGCCCCACACTCTGACTCACTCACCTAAAGATGTCTTCTTTTTGTTCCAGTTGGTTTCCCTGAAAACAGTTGGAGGGCAAGAATGGCAGTAAAGCCAGGGAGGGTTGGCACGCGACCGTCTTGCTCTCATTCCCAGCAGCACTGGGGAGCTCCGAGCACTGCCAAGGCTCTCTCCTGAGCACAGAGTCAGGAAAAGCACCTGAGCACTGCGGCCTGTGTCACGAGGCTCCCCCAATCAAAGAACACATTGGAAGTGGACAGGTGGTGGCGGCCATGGGCAGGGCACCATCTCCCCACCCACCACCTGCCTGTGGGGCACAGCACATTCTTGGGGTGGGTGCCCCAGTGTCTCAGCTCATCTCCGTATTGTACCGGCCCCTTCTTCTTGCATGTTCAAGTTTGAAAGTGAAACATGGTTTCCACTGCCTTTCCGCCTGCCACCTGCTCAGGTGTCTCTTGAACTGGGACATTGGTCTCTCCTCACTCCCTCAATGTTCCACCCTCCTCGTTCCAGAGGGGTGGGGCCCTCTGGCAAGCCCCGTCCCCTCTCCAAGTCCTCCCACAATTACCAGCTGCTGGCTGTCCTTGCGCTGGCTGTCCGTCGCCCCCTTGGTTCTGTGGACTAGGGTTCGGAGAAGGGTAAGGGCAGCCACTTCAGGATGTTACCCCGTAAGGAAGCCGCCCGCCCTATTCCCCACCTTCCCTCAATGACTAGGATGACAGCAGGGAGACTCTGCCCCCTCCATGCTGACCCCACACCCAGTCCACTGCACAACTGGTCGTTAGCCCTAGTTGGCGCCTCTGCTTGGAAAACTTTGGGTTATTGCCTTGAATCTTCCCCATCTCCCACCTTGCCGGGAGCCTCCAGCCCCTCTCGGTCCTGCTTAGGTGAGTCTCTGTTAGTCCGGCTCCCTTGACATTCAGGGAGGGAATAATGGCAGCTACTCCCCAGCCATCCTTTAGGCATCTTCACTGGGCCTCCCTACCTGCCCGTGTGGACTTTGCCTCACTTTCTCTGCTCTACTCCCTCCTCCCGCCGAGGGTGTCAAGCCCACTCACTGTTTCGGGGCTGTGTGTTTGGGTTGAGAGTTGGGATCCCATCCTGAGGGGTGGATGTTATTTTCCGCCTTCCGCCTCTAAGAGGAAGAGATGCATATGTCTAAGAGGAAGAGAGGCCATCGCCCATATCCAGGGGCACGCTCGTGCCTCGTTCCCAACCTCATGGGAAGACCTGCTGTAGGCCTCCTCCTGCTCTGGCTCTGCCTCCCCACCTCCTGCCTGGTCTGGTCTCGGCTCCTGAGGAAGTGTGTGGAGTACGGGCCCACATCCCCTGGCACCTCCCCGCCGGGACAGCCTGGCCCCTCTGTCCACTGCGCGGCGCTCTGAGCCCTCAGCCAGCAGGCTCCTGTCTGTGATCACCACAGGAATGCAGCAGGCCACCTGGTGTCCCCTAGCTAGCCTCAAAGTCCGCCCCTTAGCCTCTGCCCCTTGAGAGCCACCCACAGCCTTTCAGCTGAGAGTCTGGGTTGTTGGCAAGGCACCCACACAAAGTCCTCCTGCCTTTGTGAGCACCGAGTCACCACCTCTTGGCCCTGCAGGGAGGGCACCTGTGGAGGCTCGGAGGTGATTGGAGCCCGTAAGTCCTGTTGTGGGGCCAGGAAGAGGGAACTGGCCCTGGGAGGGCTCTCTGGGGCATCCCTGTCCCATAGTCCCGAGTCCCTGCTGAGGGCAGAGGCTGCTAGAGGGGACAGGCTGAGCCTATGGGCCCTTACCGTCCTTTGTCCTACCGTCTCTTGTCTCCTCTAGGATTCAAATGCAATGGTCTACAAATACGGGGAAATGGGAATTCTAGGGTCAAAACAGGGAAGAGGGTTGGGCCACTGCTCGCTGAGGGTGCTGCGAGAGGGTGCCACCAGGGGGTGGGGACCACGCGGCTTTATAGGCGGGGCACGTGGGCGTGGCCCCAGCACTGAAACCCCATTGGCCAGTGAGAAATCCACAACTCCCAGGAGTGTGGGTGCCCACCCAGATGGAAGGTGACAGCACAATGGTGGCTGCACCCACTCCTGCCCTTGAGACCCAGTACCCTGCTGAGCCTGCCAGGCCTCCCTACCCCCTTGACTCTTACACTGCCCCACCCCCCCCCGATATGTTGGCCAAGAGGTTGGGCGGGAGCACTCTCAGAGGGCAGCACGTTGCTCCAGACACAGATCCCTTTCTGCTCGCTCAGACTCTAGTGCACCACTTTCTCATTCCTCAACGATCTCGCCCACATGCCAGCCTCGGCAACCAACAACTGGAATTAGCCCCAGAGCTCTCCCAGGTCTGGTCTGGCAGAGGGGGTGTCCAGTCTTTGTCCACGCCGCCCTCTCTCCCCCATCGTCCTCTCTTCTCTGTCCTTTCTCTCCTTTGCACAACACTTTTCTACCCCACCCCTGCCTTCTCCTTCCTCTGAGAGTTCTTGCTCCTGCCCTTCCCGCTCTCCCTGTCCTCTCTTGTCCTCCTCTCTCTGCTCCCTTTTTCCTTGAACTCAGGCAAGTCCATGGGGCCTTTGAGCCAGCACTGACAGGCTCCCCCTGTTGGACAGCGATGTCCCTTTCTAAGCCTCCCTGGAGACTCTTCCATGACCCACCACCTCACCAGCCCAGCTCTTCCCTTCCCTGAGACTGTTCATCCCTGTGGGGAGCTGCTCTCCCAGACGTGGTGGTGGGGCAGCCGAACCTTCTCTGCTTTTGCCTCTGGACTCTCCTGCAAGTCCTCTCTCAATGCATACACTGTATCTATGATCGATCTGCTTCCGGAGAGTCCTGTGGGCCTGACCCCAAGGACCCGGCATCCCCACATATTGCCAGGTCTTATTACCGCTGAGTGACCCTTTCCTCCTGCCCTGGGCATGTGCTCTGCCGGCCACTCCCTGGGTCCCTGGCAGCTCTCCCTCTCGCTGGGCCTGGGCTAAGGATCAAATCCTTCTCTGAAGGTGGGGGAACAGTGTGTGGGCGTGTGCTCTCTGGGAGCTCAGTGGACACAGTTTTGTTCTACCATTTTCCTTAGGGCTTCGGGCAGGAAAATGCCATCATGTCCTAGTACTTTGGATACTTTCTGAAGGTGTGCAGGCCTTTCCCTGTGAACATGTTTTGGCCACTACGTATCAGGCACACACTTCGGCTAGGGGGCAAGGTGAGGTCTCTGCAGAGGGACCGAAGGAACAGCTAGGAGGGGCGTGCAGGTGACAGGCTGTGGAGACTGCGGGACCCCATGGCATGGGCTCCCCACAATCAGAGTCATGTGACCTCCTCTGGCAATGCGCCCCACCCCGTGACCATACCCACAGGGGCCTGCTAAGGATCCATGTCCGTGTATTGATGCACTCATGAGCAGGACAGTGAACGTCAGGGGGCGGACCTGCGCCTACGTCCTTTCTCTCTTCTGCCACAAGTCATTAGTCTGCACCCCCAGTTCAATGCCTAGAATTCGCTTGCACTGAAGGTTGCAGCCCTGTTACAGGGTGCCCTTCCTGAACAGAAAACATGCACTGGGCGGGGCGAGGCCTGCTCAGACCTTCATGGTCTGGAGCCATGAACCTCAGGTTTGAGTGTGGCCCGGTTTGATCTGGGCCACTGAGAACTACCTCTGCCACAAGTGAGTTTTTTGAGCATGTGCCCTGTGAACAAATGGTTTCCTGTAAGGCTCTCAGCAGCCCCACGTGCCCTCCCAGGAACTCCTTTTGTTCAGCCTCATTCTGCACATATATCTGAGAGCATTTGGGTTTGGGGGCGTCTGCGGTTACTCCTGCTTTTGTGCTGGGGGAGACCTTGGGTGCCAGGGAACAGACTAGCCCTCTTGCAGCAAAACCTGCACTAGTCACCCG
>JAJIBD010023705.1:0-45722 GCA_021461705.1 Cryptotis parvus | reverse complement strand
GATCTTAGCATCCGTGTTCATCAGGGATATTGGTCTGTAGTTTTCTTTCTTTGTGTTGTCTCTCCCTGCTTTGGGTATCAGGGTGATATGTGCCTCGTAGAAGCTGTTTGGGAGTGTTTCTGTTTCTTCTATTTCCTGGAAGAGCTTGAACAGGACTGGCAGTAGGTCCTCCTTAAAGGTTTGGTAGAGTTCACTAGGGAATCCGTCTGGACCTGGGTTTTTGTGTTTGGGAAGTCTTTTAATTACTGTTTCTATTTCCTCAATGGTGATAGGCTTATTCAGGTATTGGAGGTCTTCTTGTTTCAGCCGTGGGAGGTTTTAGGACTTCAGGAATTGATCCATTTCTTCTAGATTCTCATGTTTCACGGCATACAGGCTCTCAAAGTAATCTCTGATGATCTTTTGGATTTCTGTGGTTTCTGTTGTGATGTCACCCTTTTTATTTCTGATTCTGTTTATTTGGGTTTTCTCTTTCCCTGTCCTTACAAGTCTTGCCAATGGTTTGTCAATCTTGTTTATTTTTTTTCAAAAAAACAGCTCTTGGTTTCATTAATCTTTTGGATTTTTTTTTTGGTTTCCAACTCATTGATTTCCTCTCTAAGTTTTATTATTTCCTTTTTTTCTGCCTGGGTTGGGCTCCTTTTGTTGGTCTTTCTCTAATGTCTTCAGCTGTGTAGTCAGGTTATTTATGTGGGCCCTTTCTTGTTTCCCCGATGAATGCTTGCAGAGCTATAAATTTCCCTCTTAACACGGCTTTTGCCGTGTCCCACAAGTTCTTATAGTTGGTGTCTTCATTTTCATTAGTTTCCAGAAATCTTTGGATTTCCTGTTTGATTTCTTCTATGACCCATTTGTTGTTCAGGAGTGAGCTGTTCAGTTTCCAGGTGCTTGGTTTGACTCCCTGTTTCTGTGTACGGTTAAATTCCATTTTCAGTGCATCATTGTCTGAAAAGATAGCTGACACAATTTCTATCTTTTTAATTTTATTGAGGTATGCTTTGTGGCTCAGCATGTGGTCTATCTTGGAGAATGTTCCATGTGCACTAGAGAAAAATGTGTATTCAGCTTTTTGGCATGAAAAGCCCTGTATATATCTACTAGCTCTCTTTCTTCCATTTCTTCCTTCAGGGCCAATATTTCCTTGGTGAGTTTCAGTCTTGTTGATCTATCCATCGTTGATAGAGCAGTGTTGAAGTCTCCAACTATTATTGTGCTACTGTTAATGTCTTCTTTGAGGTCTCTTAGCAGTTGTTTTATGTATTTTGCTGGCCCCTCGTTGGGTGCATATATGTTTAGTAGTGTAATTTCTTCCTGGTGTACATACCCCTTAAGTAATAAGAAATGGCCTTCGTTGTCCCTTCTAACCTTTTTCAGCCTGAAGTCTATATTATCTGATACTAATATGGCCACACCAGCCTTTTTGGAGGAATTGTTTGCATGGAGAATGGTCTTCCAACCTTTGACTTTGAGTCTGTGTTTGTTCTGATTATTCAGATGTGTTTCTTGTAGACAGCAGAATGTTGGGTTCAATTTTTTAATCCATTTTGTTACTCTGTGTCTCTTAATTGGTGCATTTAGACCATTGACATTGAGAGAGATTATTGTCATCGGATTTTGTGCCATCTTTCTGTTTGAGCTTGTTGTGCTTATGGGTTTGGTCGTATTACAGTAGACCCTTCAGTCCTTCTTTTAAGGTTGGTTTTGAGTCCATGAAGTTCCTGAGTTGTTGCTTATCCATGAAGTTGTGTATCTTTCCTTCATATCTGAATGTGAGTCTGGCTGGGTAAAGAATTCTTGGTGAGGCCTGCAGTTCATTCAGCCTTTTCACAATATCCCACCATTGTTTTTGCTCGGAGTGTTTCATCAGAGAAGTCTGCTGTAAATCTTAGAGATGTTCCTTTGTATGTGATTTCCGTCTTTGATCTTGCTGCTTTCAGTATTCTATCCCTATCTATAGTTTTTGTCATTTTTATTAAGATGTGTCTTGGAGTATTTTTGTTGGGGTTTCTTTTAGCTGGTATCCCCCCGGGCCTCCTGGATCTTGAGGCAAGTGTTTTTTAGTTCGGGAACTTCTCAGCAATGATGGCTTTGACAGTTTCTTCTTCATCAGGGTTTTCTTCTTGCCCTTCTGGGACCCCAATGATCCGTATGTTGTTTCTTCTGGCTTCATCCCGATTATCTCTTGTTGTCTGTTCGGTAATTGTGAGTCTTTTTTTTCTATCTTCTGGTGTTGTGTAGAGAATCTTTGGAAGCGGCGTCTTCGAGATAACTAATTCTTTCTTCAGTAGCCATTATTCTGCTATGCTGGCTTTCCACTGTGTTTTTCATTTCATTTACCTCATTTTTAATATATGTCATTTCCATTTGCATTTTCCTCACTTCTTCTATCATGTCCTTTTGTATTTTATTGAGTTTGCATTCCATTGCTTCTTTGAATTCCTTATGACTCCTTAACATTTCTTCCCGAAATTCCTTATCAGAGAGGTTATATAACTCATTGGTATTGCTTGGCTCATCTGGACTAGTGACTTCACTCACAGAGCTGGATGGAACTTTGCGTTGCCTTACCATTTTGACTATTGTAGGTTGCAAATGTGGGGTCTTGGATGACAGGATAGTACAGTTAGTAGGTGTCTGGTCTGTTTGCGGAGTTTGGGTGGGTAGCAAGGATGTAGGAACCAAGGTTCAGTGGTACCTCATGCAAGATAGGTAGTAAAAGGTTTGCGCGGACGCAGCTAAGCGGCTCGCGCTTTTTTTGAGTTTTGGGATGATTACGGAAGCGCAGGGGCCCAAGGTTCCTCGGTGAAACCAAGGCAGTTAGCCTTGGTTCCCGTTGATGGAGTTTCCGCTCTTCCCTGGGGCAGTTTGGGTCCGCGGAGAAGCAGGGATCACGCACACACCTGGCGGGGTGGGGGAGATTTTCAGCCGGTCCCAGGAGCGCAGCGCCCAAGGTTCCCGCAGTGAAACTAAGGCAGTTAGCCTTGGTTCCCGTTGATGGAGTTTCCACTCTTCCCTGGGGCAGTTTGGGTCCGCGGAGACGCAGGGATCACGCACACACCTGGCGGGGGGGGGGGGGGAGATTTTCAGCCAGTCCCAGGAGCGCAGCGCCCAAGGTTCCGAGTGAAACCAAGGCAGTTAGCCTTGGTTCCCGTTGATGGAGTTTCCGCTCTTCCCTGGGGCAGTTTGGGTCCGCGGAGATGCAGGGATCACGCACACACCTGGCGGGGGTGGGGGGAGATTTTCCACTTTTGGATACCTTTGAAAGTTGGACTTTACAAATATGGTTCACTGTCAGTTATTTAAATCTTGAAAACTGAATTCAGTTTTTACTTTGGTTCCAAGATTTTGCACTCTGACAGATTAAGGACAACCAGCAGATTTTAGATCTTGATGTAAAATACATACATGGGGAAAATAAAAACAAGAAGAAATGTGAAATAATTACATTAATAGAACAATCAAGCTTTTACTGAAATATCAAAACAGAAGAAACTACTGTGCAAATAGACATAGTTGGCACAAAAGGCTATCAAGGGAACAACACTTAGATTTTTCCCTCTTTCTCAAAAAATATACCAGGATTGGGATCCTTAGGGAAGAAAAATGGGTTTGTCGAGGAATTATATGCATGAGAAATTATTATTAACATTGTTATAAACTATAGAATCTAAACTAAAATAAAATAATTTTAAAATAAATATACCAATGTAATATTTGTGTCTATCTCTTTTCTTTTGGAAACTACAATCAAAATCTCCAGGACGCTTGTGTGTTTTTGGTTACTCACCTTATAAATTTTTTCTATACTGCTCAGATCATAGAGTTCACTATGCTGGAAGCATAAAAGGAGACATTGATTTTTTTTATTTCTCCAGAAGTTATAAGTACAGCATGCGATGAAAATTCCTTTTTTCCCTGGAGCCTCTAAAAATAGGGGAGTGTTAATTGGTTTTCCCTCCACATATCTTTCATTTTTGTTTACTCTCTTTCTACTTTTAGATTATAAGTTTCTCCAGGGCAGGCAGCAGACCTATAATTATTTTTTTAAAAAATATAATTCTCCATAGAAATTAAAACAGATTTAAATCCAAACTGATAAAAAGTTTTTTTGGCTATTATTACATATAAGAATAAAGTGCAGTTAGGGAAATTGTGAATTGGTTTTTCTTTTCAATTTGCTCAAATAAACTAGGTCTTAGATCAGTATCATCAGTAAATAGTTACAGCTAAGGGAAAGGCTACACAGAGGAAAATACTTTTATTTTCTCCAAGGTAGAATGTGAATCTCCCATCCTGGTTGGGATGCTGAATGTAAACAAATTAACATAATTTTCTACTGTCTGTTCTATTCTTTGTCTCCCCGTGATTAAAGCTGTCCTTAATTTGTGTGTCAAAGATCAAATGTAAGAGTTTTGAATAAGTCTAAGCATATAGTGAGGTATTTATTATTAAATCTTTAACTAGGACTGCTAATTCAGTGCATACTATTTACAAAATAAAAATCCATGTTTAGTAATGAAAGGTTGAAATTATCTTTTCTAATATTGATACGTAGAACTGCTGAATGATAAACACAGATATGACCTGAACTCTATCAGAAGTCAAATGCTAAGCTAGTTCATCAAAATCAGGTTGTTACTACATAGGTCGCCTTTCTACCTTTCTGTTAAACCTCTGAATTCCCTCAGGAAAAGTAACCCAAAATATATTGTTTTTCTTTTTTGTTCCAGTGTAATTTCTGTCCCTGCTCCTTTCTGCTCAAAAAGAGTCTTTCAATATGGAGAGTTTGTGGAGCTCTTTTCCATCTCTTGTATCAGAAACTGCCTCATTTAAACAGACATTTACTGGAATAAACTCTTAAAAAGCTTCTCTTTCTCTCTTTACAGTTCTGGTGTCAAAAGAGCAAGTAAGCAGGTGGGCGCACACACACACACACACACACACACACACACATGCACGCATGCACACACACACAAACAAACACACACATGCACGCATACACACTCACCCTCTTGCCTCCTTTTCCCCAATAGGTAGGACGAACAAGAGCAACAGGAGCCCTATTTCCTAGGTCTGGGACCTGCTGTGAGTTTAAACTGGCCCTTTCCTCATTTAACTGAGAAAGTTCCTCTTGCATTCTGGCTCACCAGATTTAACATTATGAGCTTTCAATTTTATTTGAGAGTTTGTTTTTCCAAACTGGGTCAACTAACTTTCCGGCTTAAAATTTAAGTTTTTAAGAAACAAGAAGTGAGTCTCAGGTCAGATTGGTCCTGATTTACGATGACTGGACTCAATGAGAGATCTATGTGTACAGCATTTTGTTTTAAGACTAATCAAATAAGTTAACCTTACCCAAGCTAATCTCAAATTACAGTGCTCTCAGTGATGAATGTTTTACCATTGTTGCTGGGGGTAGGGATGTCCCACTCAGCTTGTTCTCCTGGAATTACTCCAGGATCTGTGCTCAGGGTTCACTCCCTGGTGAAGCTTGGGAAACCACAGGTGGTGTGTAGTTGGCCTATGTTGGCCCACGAGGTTAGCTGTGTACCATTAGCAAACTTTAAACTGGATGACTTCATGCATTTACCAGATGCCCTAGAGAAAGGGGGAAATAGATATTAGCTTAACTCTCACTGTAGAGGAAATAATTTTCTACTCTACAGTTTCTGGTAAATAAGTTGAACCCTATGGGACATCACCCTCACTCCGAGGCTGCGTAATCCTTGAGAAACTGAAAAAAGCTTACAAAAGACAAATGGCAGTCTTATTAAAAACAGCTCTCTCAGATTCCTATCTGTGTGTGTGGACAACAAGGAAGGTAAGACTTCAAAGTGTTCCCTCTTTTCAGATTGAAAAGCAAATACAGTCATAAAATTAGACTTGGAGGGAAGAGAGATCAGACAAGAGTTAAGATGCAAATGACAGGCCCCAGTTTGATTCCAGGCACCCCACAATCTTCTGAGCATAACTGGGTGTAGCTCTGTAGTTCCCCTCATTGGCAGGCTGAGTAATCCCTAGTATTGCGGCCCCAAAGAAGCATCACCTGATTGGTTCCCTGCATGGAACTGGCAACCTGATTGATGGTGTCCAGAGAAAGTATTTCTCTGTGAACACCACTCTCACTTAAATAACGCTAAAAATTAGTTCTTTAGTTGCAGTGGAAACATTTTCCAATACATCCAGTTGTACTCAGGGATTACTCCTAGAGAGACTCAGAAGATCATCTGTGGTGACAGGGATGGAACCAGAACCCCCCCACCCCCAAGCATAGTAAGTATTTCACACTCTGTACTATCTCACTACCCTTCTCTGCACCAAACCCCAGAAAAAAAGACGATTATATTTTCTGAAGTAGGATATTTGGACATTGGTTGTTGATATTGCCTCTCCCAGTGACTGCCATTTCAATTTGCCTTTATGTGTGAGAACTCAGTTTGACTGACTTGCAGGGTTTTGTATATGGAGGCAACTCTACAGTCATGTTGGCAACTCCAAAATGCTTTGATTGAATGTGATTGCTTTACTTTTGAGCTAGAATCCATGATAAATAAAATTTCAGAGGAACTGCTAAGTCTCTCTTATTTTTCATTATCTCTAGGAGAGACTCTGGATCTAGGGACACTCTTTCCTCTGATTTCCGGGGGCACTCTTGAATTCATGGGGATGTTCAGTACTACTGAGAATATTTACTATTTGTTACAGCTTAAACCTCCCAAGGTATGTGATAGAATATTGTCTTTTCTTGCAGAAAACATAACGACTGATTTACTTTGACTCTGTAATATAGTGAAATGAATACAACTGTCTTGACTCATCCTTGACCAATGGTTGAACAGGGAGATCACAGTACCAAGTCATTGCTTTTTGACCATTCTGAAACTGGAAGCATTGATTAAGGACAAAAATAAAAGCAAAAATGCATCAGTAATCTCAATATCTACTCTTCTAGCAACTTACCCCCAGTTTTAATATTAGTAAAAAGTAGACATTTATCAATATAATTTTAATACTTATCACATTTATCATGTTTGACATTCCCACATTTATTATATCATTTAGAGCAAAGAATTACATTATCCTTTTAATTAGTTTAGAATGCAGGAAAGATCATAGACTGTAGGGTGAGTTAGGAGGTCCATTTTTTCCTTTTTGAAAATGAGTTTCATTGCAAGTAAAATGGAAACTAATTATCTTGGTGAATTGTTATTAAGATTAAATGAGATAAACTCGTCCTTTGCTACCAATTGACCACTGTATCTATTGTCCCTGGTTAATCTTGTCCATGACTTAGTAATGGAGTGTAGTAACTGGTGAAGATTTATAGTAAGATACGAGCGCATAATGATACATTAAGTTCAAGTGTACAATGTCACTATATCACTGTCTTCCCGTATATCATTGATTTGCTCTAGTGGGCACCAGTAACATCTCAATATGTCCTGTCACATGCGAGATAGCCCAAGGGCATCATCCCGCTCCAGAAACATAAAGAACCTCAAATCATTCCATCAGGTCATGGGAATGAGGTCTATAATTGTTACTGGTATTTGGCATGTCAAATACAACATGGGTAGCTTGCCAAGCTCTGCCGTGTGAGTGGGATATTCTAGTAGTCACCTCAAAACTCAAACAATTATTGATGAACCATGTGGGAGATTTTGCGGCCTTGCGAGCCTTGCTTTGATCAGCTCTTCTGCTGGGTGGAGCTCTGAGGAGAGGGGAGTCTGGATGTGGAAAATGGCTGCCTTCATGGTATGAGGGTTCCCTCTGACTTCTTGCGAGGCTCTGCTGGGGTGGCGGGACAGGGTTAGAACCCACCATCCCTTATGGATGCCTCATGATCAGCTGGGCACAGGAGAGCAAGTAGCAGCTCTGCCTCTTGTGTGTATATAATGTGTGTGCAAATATAATGTATGTATATATTGTATATAGTGTATGTAAATATTGGATATAAGTATGTATATATAAACATTGGATCATTTGCATATATAATGTATGTATGTAAATAATTCGATATTTGCATGCATAGTTACAATCACCTCAATAAGTGATCACCTTAATTTTGGCTAACAGTGATTACTTACACTTGATCACTTGAGCACTTGAATCCCGTTATTCATCAATTTGCTTGAGAGGGCGCCAGTAACATTTCCATTGGACCCTAAACGTGACAATGTAGCTCAATGGCATCTGGTTGATTCAGGAATATGAAGAGCCTCAAACCATTCCTTCAGGGTCTTGACAAAGAAGTCTGACCATCTTGTAGGTGGGCGGCCACATGATCTTTTGACATCCTATGGGATACAGTCGGTAACAGCTCTAGTCCAGCAGTCATCTCCAAATCACATTACATGTCCAGCCCATCTGATTTTTGATATCTTGGTAAATAAGACAGCATCCCGAATTCTGGAAGGGAGCTGGAGGTCGGAACTCCAGATTCCTTCTCTCACTTGAGTGAGGCATGATATTCCAAGCAGAACTCTTTAGATTCCTTTCTGGGAGACCTGAATAGCATTCTCATCCTGATTTCATAGGGCCCAGGTCTCTGAGGTGTATGTTAATGCAGGGAGAACAATGCAGGTGGAGTCAAACAGATGTGCCCAGAGCCGGAGGTTCTTTGTCTTTTAGCTATTTCTTGAATGCCTTTGAAGGCATTCCATGTTGCTCTCTTCCTCCTGCACAGCTCAGGTTTTAGGTTATTCATCATGTTGACTTCTCGACCTAGGTACACATAACTGCTGCATTCAGAGATGTCTGTTCCATTGAGAGTGAATGGGGCCTCTGGAAATAGTTCATTCTTCATGAACATTGTTTTCTTTAGATTCAGCTGTAGACCTATCTTTCCACATTCTTGGTCAAAGTCAGCCAGCACTGGTGTTATTAGAACGATGTCATCAGTTAAGCGGAGGTGGTGTAGTTGCCAACCATCTATCTTCATTCCCATTCCTTCCCATTCTAATTGTTGCATGATGTTCTCAAGGGTGGCACTGAAGAGTTTTGGTGAAATGGTATCACCCTGCTGAACTCCTCTTTTGACATCAATGATCACTTCCTTGTAGAATGGTGAGATCCTGGTGGTGAATCCGTAATACAGCTCATGAAGGATCTTAATGCATTGGGTTTGAATGCCCTGTTTGTCTAGGGCTTTGATGACTGCTTCAGTCTCCACAGAATCAAAGGCTTTCTGTAAATCAATGAATGTGAGACAAAGCAACATCTTATACTCCCTACAAACCTCAATGAGCATGGTTACTATGTAGATATGGCTGATTGTGCTGAATCCTTTCCTGAAGTCAGCTTACTCACATGGTTTTCCTTCATCTAGTGTTCTGCCAATCCTGTTCAGGATGACTCGTGTAAACAGCTTGTAGATGATGGACAACAGGCAGATGGGGCGATAGTTGCCGATGTCATGAATGTCTCCCTTCTTGAACAGTAGAACTGTCCTGCTGGTTTGGAGGTGGTGCCTGGAGGACACCTTTGCATTCGGACAGGTAATGTGTGAAGAGCCGAGCTAGTGTATTGATAGTACCGAAGGCAGATTCTTCAGGTGTTCGGGTCTGACTTTGTCTGGGCCTGGTGCTGTTCCCTTCTTTACAGATGAAATGGCATGTCAGATTTCAGAAGGGAGAACGTTGGGAATGATATATCAGTCCTGTGGAATTTGGTGTGTGGGCAGGTGGACATGGCTATCAAAGAGATCTGAGTAGAAGTCATGGATAATCTTCTCCATTGCCTTTCTAGAAGATGTGATAGATCCGTTAGGTTGTCAGAGCGCAGTCATTTTGGTCTTATAGTTGGCGATGGTGCAGTGGTCAGGGAGAGTGGGCCCTGCTGACCCCCACCACAAGGGACATGGTGATCTGGGCGTTATTTACCCACCTCTCCCAATTAGCTTTCCCCAGATACCGGCATTACGGATCTAACGGACACATTTCCTGTAGGATTTGTCTAGGGTGTAGTTGTGGAAATCTCTCTTCTGTCAGGCTCTACTGTCTGTCATGAGGGGGAGAAAAATCAATGGTGGGTCACACACAAGGGAAAAACAACCTGAATTGAACAAGTCTGTTTCCTCGGGGGTGGGGGGGAGGATAGGCTGTTCGGGCTAACTGCTGTGTGCGGAGGGAAAGGGCAAAGTCAAATAGAAAAGAGTTAAAACACCTCAGGGAGACGAAGAAAGAGGAAGATCATAAAGGGGAAGGAGAGGTGGGATGTGGGCAGAAATCTAGGGAGAGAGGGAGAGGGAGAGAGGCAGAAAGAGAGGAAGTGAGAAATCTATGGAGAGAGGGAGAGGGGGAGGGAGAGAGAAGGAGAGAGAAATCTATGGGAGGGAGAGGGAGAGAGAGGGAGAAAGAAGGTGAGAGAGAGGGAGAGAGAAATGAAAGAGAGATCAATCTATGGAGATGGGAAGAGAGAGGGAGAGAGAAAGGGAAGAGAGAACTTGCCATAGATTTCCATCTCTTTTCATAGATATCTATGGAGATATCTCTAGATAACTCCACCCAGCAGACCAGCCTATCACACCCGCCGGGCGGCCATAAGCGGCTGCATGGTTCAATAAATGCTGGATATTGAGACTACAAGAGTATGCTACCCGCACAGCAGAGCCTGGCAAGCTACCCATGTCGTGATTTGATATGCCAGATACCAGTAACAATTATAGACCTCATTCCCATGACCTGATGGAATGGTTTGAGATTCTCTATGTTCCTGAACATAAAGAATGTTGGTGCAGGTGCCCTTGGGCTCTACTTGCATGAGACAGGTCACATGGAGATGTTACTGGTGCCCGCTCAAGCAAATCGATGATGAATGGGAAGACAGTGATACAATGATAGTTGGCAAAGGACAGGTGGGCGGTAAAAATGCTTTTCCCAGCTTCTGCTGCATCTTTCAGTATTTCTGTTCTTTTGTCTTTGAGGTCTCCATTTATTGCTTCTCTGCACTGCTTTGCAAGCTTGGACATTAGTATTTGGTCTCCTGAGGCTCACGCCTTGCCACGTTGGCGAATGAGCTCAAGAGTTTCTGAAGACAGGTGTCCTTTTGTGTCTTTCTCTATCTCAGCATTCTTCGTACAATCATGGAGGTGCTGAACCAGTCAGTTGTGTTCTTCATCGATGTCGTCAATGACGGTATCTTACCATGTTGCTGCAATGGTGCCAAAGAGTTCCCAGTTGGTGGTCGTTCTGGGAGTTCTATTCTTAAACTTTGCAGCCTTTCTCCCCCTTGCATGAAGTAGAATTTTGCATGAAGGAGACGGTGGTCCAATCCTGTTTGGAATTTGGGGAGGACAGCAAGATCGGTCAGACAGAACCGTCAATTGATGATGATGTGGTCAATTTCATTATGGAACTGTCCACCAGGAGATTCCCATGTCCAACATTTTGCTTCAGCCTTCTGGAACTGTGAGTTCCCATGATGGTCTCGGTGGACATGATGAACTCAGATAGTCTCTCACCCTGTTTGTTCCATTCTAGGCCATGGGTCCCGATGTGGATTTCTTCAGCCGATCTTCTCGGTCCTATCTTGGCATTAAAATCACAGACTATGATCTTGTAGAAGGTGTGATTTTTTTTTATAGAAATCCTCCAATTCCATGTAGAATTTCTCAATTTCATCTTCCTTGTATGTAGATATTGGTGTGTAGACAATGAAGATAGAAATTGCTGGCAGTGGGCCACATCTCTTCAAGTGTAATTGGCATATCCAGTTTGTTAGGCATTCAAATGAATCAATGTTGATGGCCATGTTCGTGTTGACAAGGACACCAACGCCACTGATGCCTCTTTTTGTCGCATGTTCCAAGGAACAATTCTTCTCCGGTGTCAAATACAGCCTGATGCGACTGGGCGCCTCCCTCGTCTCAGTCAGACCAATGATGTCGTACTTGATCTTTTGCCCTTACACCATCAGATACTCGATATGTGCTTCTGCTGCCAGCATACGTGCATTGAAAGTATAGACAGTCATTTTAGTCCTTCTTCACTTTGGCAGTCTATGTTGGCCGTGAAATTTTATCAGGCACTGCTTGTTCACCTTTCTTACTGCTGCTGTATTAAGGGTTCTTTGGGGTCAGGAAAATAAACATTTTTGTTACTGGTTTTGGCATATCAAACACGCATCTGACATCTTACAAATCTCTGCCATGCGGGCGCTATACTCTCATTACCTTGTGGTGCTCTCTCAGAGGGGTGGGTAGAATATTCATGGTAATTTGGAGGTAAATCCACGTGGCCCTACAGCAGCCGTGTGGAATGGGGAAAGCTGGTATCTGCTCTGCCGGGTATATCTGTGTCTGTGGCTCAAGCATTCCTGGGCTTGAAATACTCTCCTCTGAAAGGCGGGTCTCTGCAGGGGGTCCTTGTAGGTTGGGTTTCTGACAAACCGAGCTAGAGATTGGCTTAATATCTTGGGTGGAGATCTTATGAGCTGTGGAGTGTGGATGGTGAAGGTTGCTGCCAGAAAGGTGTGGGGGTTTCTCTGGGTTCTTCTGAGGCTCTTTTGGGATGGTGGACTCAGGTCAGAAGTCACTCTCATGGTCCATGGAATGCAGGGGGGTTACTTACACAAAATCTATAATTTTTTGTGATGTGAATTTCAAATATGCAATACAGCATTGCTAGCTATAGATATATGATGGCAATTAACCCCCAAAAATTATTTTATGATTGAAAACTTTACTTATTTTCTGTGTGTGTGTGTGTGTGTGTGCAACGCATGTGCATTAGTGCATATGTGTAGTAGGTAGTTCCCCAGCAGTGCAGGGAAGCTACTTGGGTTTATAATGCCAAGAATTGAACCTGTACTTTTGGCATACAATATGCTCCAGTAACTTGATTTATCTCTCTGGACCTGCAATATGTAATTTTGATACTTTAACCATCCCATCCATTTCACATCCTTGATAACTCTCTCTAGAAACCACCAGTATGTTCTCTGTATTGATGAGGACTTTATTTTTCTGAGATGACATATGTGGGATCACATGCAAACTGACTTTCTCTTTGACTTGTTTCACTTAGTATAATGCTCAAGTCCACAGGTGGCATAGTTTTCTTTTTTAAAAGAAATTTCATTATATACACACACACATTACATACACACGCAGAGATTTTATCTATTTACCTGAGCACAGAGACATCATGGTGGCCCTGCACACTATGATGTGTAGTCTCAAAAACAAAACAAAACAAATTATACTATTTATTTTATCAATTAAACTATTGATTTAAAATGGATAAATCTGTGTTACTACAAAAACTATATTACAGACTCTGTTCCCGATCAAAGTGAAAGCAGCATCTTTCCATAATTGTCCATAGAGCCTTGCCCTTCCTCTTCCTAAATTTTCCCCCTCCAACCTTCTGCTTTGATAAATTCAGTTAGATTGCAGGAGTCCAAGGTTTTGGTGTTTTGGAGAATTTGTTTGTTCCTGTGCTTTCTTTCTTCACAGATAGTGCATGTGTGAGATCATCTACTATTAGCCTTTCTCCATCTGATTCATTGTATTTAGCAAGATGCTTTATAATTGCACTCATTTGTAGCAAAAGGCAAAACTGCCTTTTAAAAAGACTTACTTATGTTCTGCTGCATATATATATGTATATTCCTCAACTTATTTATCTACTTATCAACCATTAAATACTGTGGCTATTCCCAGATCTTGGCTGCTATAAATATCATTGTGTTGAACATATGCATGAATATATCCTTCAAATTAATGATTTTGTGGTTTAAATAGACATCTAGGAGTGGAATTCTGGACCATAAGATAACCCAAATTTAATTTTTAATTCTCATAACTTTTCATACAGACTGAATCATTTACATTCCACCAAGAGTGAATAAGAATTATATTTAAACATTACTATTATTTTGTTTTTAAAGTATATTTGCATTTTTATAATGATAAAGAATACCTTGTTTAAGACTATTGCATGAATATCAATATTATTGTAATAGGACAAATATCAGAATCAATTCCTATAGCTAAACTAGCTGGGAATTTATAGTCAACAGACAGATTAAAATGATTAGTGGGTAAAGTACCATCTATCTATGAGATGAGACATCAAGGGCATGGAGATTCTTACTAAACTGATTTAAAAGAATTCTTACTGAAAAGCAACTCTGAATTATCAAGTGTCAAGGGTGGAAGATAAGGAATTTTATCAGATACTAAAAGTGACATGACTCCCATTAAACATATTTAAATGGGAGTTTTGTAACTCCTTTTAGACTGGCCTGTCAAGGACAAGGATTAAAGCATAGCTGTAAGGAATAAAACCTAGTTGAAAGGAGAGTTCAGAGGAACCTGGTTAAAAGGAAAGTGTTCTTAAATATATTGGAGTTCATTTGCTAAATTATTAAGTCAATATTTTAAATTCACCTCTCCATTTATAAAATATTCATTTTAATCAATTTTTATTGTGGCAACATTGCTTTATGACATTATATGTTTCATATGTGCATCATTAAAAGTTAACATGCACATACATTACATTGAGTTTACCACATTAACATTTCTTCTTAAAGCTGAGTCTGTCCATCATATAAAATTGAGTCCTTTATTTGATTTAGCCATTTCTTTCCCCTTTCTCTCTGGCAACTATTAAGTTTTCTTCATAAACCTTTAATTTAATTCATTTATTTGTTCTTTCTACTTCGTCCATGGAAGAAATATCAGAAGAAATATCAGATCTTTTTTTAATCTTACATATTTCATTAAACATAAGGTCCTCTAGGTCTATCAATATTGTTACAAAAATAATGTTTCTTTTTTTCAAACGTCTTGGTATAATTCCAATGTGTATGTGTGGGTGGGGGTACTCATGCCTTGCGTACATATACAGGTATGTGGTGCCTATGCAGTCATCTCTCAACAGGAATTTAAGTTATTTCAAGATGTGGGATACTGTACATAAGCAGCAGATATGGTGCTTGTAGCTTTACAAATTGGTACATTTTGATTTTCTCCGGGAGATGCCCAAAAGCGTAATGATCAGATCATATAAAGTCTGTATTTTTAGCTTTTAATGTATTTCCCATAATTCTTTACATAGCAAGTGCAATTCCACCAACATTGTGTAAGTTTCCACTGACCGGTACAAGGTATCCCCTTACATAGGGCACTGGAAACTTTCTACTGTGATTATGTCCCCCAGTCTTCCCACTTGGCTAACTTTGATAAGATACTTTTTGTGCTCAAAGTCAGTTCTCTTTTCTATAAAATAATTCTTAAAAGGATTAATTGAATAGCACATAAATTAGTATATTGAAAAGTTTCGTGAAAACTCTAATTTTGTATCTAAGTTAGAAAGCACTTTCCTTTTGAGAATGCCTTTCTCTTACCTTTTTCTTCCCTTTGAGTTCTCTTCCCATGAACTCAAAATAACCTACGAGTCTGATGCCTTTTGGGTCACAGAGAGCAGTCATTACCTACTATAACTCCCTCTACTTATTAATGGACCAATTGCTTCTTTATGGTTCTGAGTTGCAATTATCTACTTAGATAATGTTCCATTCTACTCTTTCCTCAAGGCATGCAGCTTATGTCATTTTTCTTTGTCTGCCTAGTGCTTGTAGAATATATTTGGGTTTCAATAAGTATATGCTAAAAATACAAATAATTACATTTTGGTTCCAAGCACATCTACCAAGAGTTCTTTGTCTTCCTAATTTCCCTATAACAGATAATGCCAGCAACCAGATAAACTCTCTTTTGTTTTTCCTGGCTAACCAAGTGTCTTTTGTGTTAATAGAAAGATGTCCCAAGTTATGTGGCAGTTATAATCAATAAAAGCATGTAATATCATCTCAACCACAGAGACTAGCATACATAAAAAGAACAACCAGTTGGTGTGGATGTGGGTTTTTTCAGCATTCACTGTTGTTGTACAATTTTTCTGGAAAAAATATGTACATTCCTCAAAAAACTAGGAACCAAACTACCATAGGACCCCAAACTCCACTACTTGGAATACACTCCAAGAGGCCAAAAAATACAAAGAAGGAAATATAATTTCATCCCTATGTTCCTTGATGCACTAACCACAATAGCCCAAATCTGGAAACAACCCAAGTTTCCAAGAACAGATGACTTTATAAAGAAACTATGCTTGAGAAAGAGAAAGAGAGAAAAGAGATAAAGAACCTGCTATAGAGGCAAGCTAGGGGAGGAGGGAGGAATTGGGGACATTGGTGGTGGGAAATGGGCACTGGTGGAGGGGTGGGTGCTGGAACACTGTATGACAAAACCCAAACATGAATATCTTTGTAATTGTATATCTCACAGTGGTATAATAAAATATTAAAAAAATAAATTAAAATGTCAAAAAGAAACTATGCACAATGGAATATTACCTGGTCATAATCAAAGATAAGAAAATGCAATTTCCTGCTATGTGGATGAATCTAGCTAGAGAGTATTATGCTATGTGAAATTAGCCAGTAAGAGAGGAACCAACACAGAATGATCTTTCTCAAATGCAGAATATAAAGGAACATAATAGTGGAATAAAAAAATCTCCCACAGGCAACAGAAACAAAGAACACGAGAATTGGTCTTCAGTAGAAATCATGCCTCTTGGGGAAGGAGTAGAGTATGGAACACGACAGAAAAGGGAACACAACAGCAGGGGGAGATGTTCAATCCGGAGGAAGAGAAGGGACTGAAAGGTAGTGAAGTGTTACACATGAAACCCTATTTGTAACAGGGCTGTTACTGTAAACACTGTAAACCACAGTGTGAAAATTCAATAACAAAGTGTTCATAGAAGCTGCGGCTAGGGTGGGAAAGGAAAGGGGGGATGAGTGGCTGAAGGAAGTGAACAATGGTGAAGGGATTGGTGTGAAATATTGTATTCCTGAAACACAATATGAATAATTGTGTAATTCATGGTGAACTTCCTTTAAAAATAAGGAGTATGTGAATTAAAACTTGTAGAAAGACAAAAAAGTCTTGAAAACCCATCTTAAGCAAAATTTTGTTTCTCTTTTGCAAACTTTCTTTTTAGGCAAATATAAGAAAAATATGTTCAAATCAAAGAGCTTTCTCACACAATCTTTGAGATAAGCAAAACAATGTATTTCTATAAGCTAGTTTAATAGGTATATGATGGTCTTTCTTTGTACTGTTAGGTCCTACCTTATTCCCGCCCTCTGATTTCCTCTTACCCACAAATGAACTTTTCTATTCCTGTTTCAGGTAAAAACCTACCGTAATTTCCGTGAGAGGCAATGGAAAGCAGAGAATCAATAAGCCCCATTTCAGCTTGTCATGAACTATTGCATCAAGCTATTGTCCTAACTCGTTTGCCAACTCAAAGACTAAGTCATAATTACATTCAAGATGTCGGCTTTCTTTCTGAAATCAGAGTCTCAGGCTGGATAGTGACAATGGGTAAGACTCTTACCTTGCATACTGCTGACCTGAGTTTCATCCCTGTCCCTACATTTGAACACCCAAAGCACAATAGAAGTGATCCTTGAGCATAGAGCCAAGGTTAAATAATCCTTGAACAGCACAGAGCAAAACCCCATCCCAAATAAAACAAAATCACGATCTTACCTTATAGTTCCATGAGCTAAAAGATGTATCTCTCACTTTCCCTGACTGCATCAGTCTCTGCGTGAGAAATCTGGTATCAGTTGCATGGGGGTGGGGGGGTGGGGGAGGAGATTGCAAATGATCTGCTCCTCATGCACTTGGACTTTTAATTTTAATTTAATTTTTCCATTTTGTTCCTTCTGTATTTTCATAAACTGTACAATTTTTCCTCCTATGTCTGCTTGCGTCATCAACAAAACTCATCAAGTCACATTTTCTATTAAAAATAGACTTTGTCCCAGGCCTCACTGCTAGTTCCAGCAATTTTGCCTCACTAATGCCAATCTCATCACCCTATCACATCACCTTATTGAGGTCAGTTGCGGCAGCGCAAGGGGGTGGAAGCTTTTAGAGACCAGCCGCTGATCATAAACCATAACTGTTTTAGTTTTGACAATTAAATAGTTTAACATAGACATCATGTGTTAAATATGAATGGATTTCCTCACACATTAACCATTTGATGAATTTTTATGTTCAATAAAAAAAGAAAGATATTTGGAATTTAGTCCTAATGCATGAATGAGCTTCCTCTTTAATAGAGAACGAGATCCAATATCAGATTTCATTAGTAACACTGGTGTACTCTCAATATGTGATACCGAATGATCATTCCATCAGGAGAAAAGTGAGCAAGAACAATGTCTGACCTGCTGACCTGCAACAGTCTTGCATACCGTCCATGGAGTCATAACCAAGGCAGTTGACGAGTCGCTGCTAACATTTCTACCTGTAAGCTAGCACTAGCCCATAGATTAGTAATTGAAGACTACTGATTAAACCATAATCATTATGGCATCTGCTAAAGATTCATAACCTGAATAGAAGAAATGGATTAATATGGCCTTCAATTTTGGCAACTTATATATAATTTATCCTTGTATAAAAGAATCTTATATTTAAGTTTAATGATTCACCTAACACATTGTTCAGTTTTCCATTTTCTTGGGAATATTTAGCACTATGACTTTTATATATAAGTATGTACATAAATGTACTTATAATATTCTATGTATTGAATCATATTATAATATTCTATGTATTGAATCATATTTAGAAGTGCTGAAAGTAGGGTTTAAAATCAGAACCAGGAGTTAGGTGATAATAGTCTATTGAGCAGGTTTTCCTTTGCTAGATAAACCAAGATGCAAATTAGCACATTTGAGTAGCTTAAGTTTTCAAAAATATAAGCTGAATTTTGGTAAGAAATATCCCTTGACTTATACAGAAATATTATTTGAATGAATTCTTTTCTACTGCTGTTTCTCCTATAGGCAAGTACAATTCCTTTGACCCAGTTGCACAAATGGAGAATTCACGGACTCTTTATAAGCTTTTGGTTGTATAAAGGTACAGCAATAAAAATCAAAGTGAATTTTAGAAGTATCATGTACAATGTTAGCCACATGTGGAAAAGCATTTGCTTTTGCAATTTAAAACCCTCTCTTCTAAAGGAAAAAAAAACTGAGACTAAGAAGACGATTGGATTTCCATGTGTGTCGCTTTATTATTAGGAGTCCTGTGTGGTCCTAACTTTTATTGCTTTGTAAGATGAGTACATGAAACAACATAAGCACTCTAACCCTTAGCATAGGCATTTGAGAATTATATTAAATGCCTCGCTAATCTAGTTTGCTATCTACATGAAAATTAAAAATCATAAGCTTCAACAGCCAAACGTAATTCATTTCTCCAGTGGGTGCAAAACAGGAATCATGGCATTAGACATTTGTTTTACTCTGCATACTTTATAAAAAACTGAAATATAATATTGTAAAGTACAAAATGGTTGAACGACGTATTTGCTAACATCAATGATTCAAAAGGGTGTGGTTCAGAGGAGGATGAGGAGGTTTACAGCTTCATTTTTTCATTGAAACTGCTTTGAAATTCACACAAACCAAGATAATAATTTGCTAATCTGCTTTTTTTTTAAAATCATGATTTAGTTCTTGCACTTAAGAGAGCAAAAGGCTTTTTAGAAACACTCTTTAAAATTATGCCTGAAAATCTGTTGCAACTTTACTGAAAGAACTTGACATTTGATGGAGGTCAGGAAAAAGCAGCATGAGAAAAAAGACACCTATAAACTCAATTATATTAAGAAGTAATTATCCTCATTTTCAGAAAACACTGAAGTTTCATGAATCTCATCATAGAAAATAGTGATAGGCTTAGCATTAAATTTACTGAAGAAAATGTCTCCCATTGTTAATATGATCAGACCATTAGAATTTGCTCTAAATGTTGTTGACAAGGGGGAGATAGCTTTTCACTTTGTTTTCACTTAGATTAGCTTTTTGAGTTTCATTGTGAGTGCCCGGAAATCAGCTCCCATTTAAATTTTTAGATCATTCTACTAATTTATAGACTACAAGTACAGATGGTGGTTAAATTTATAGAAGGCTAAGCTAATCTCTTATCTGTGCTCTTAACCTTAATATTCAAATCACCCTGGCAATGAATAAACTAAAAGAACTGTAATTGGGGCCAGAGAGTAGGTACAGTGTGTAGGATACTTTTTTTTTGCCACGGCTGACCTAGGTTCAATCCCTGGAATCCCGTATGGTCCCCAAGCCCACCAGGAATGATCATTGAGCTCAGATCAAGAAATTAAGACTTTAGCATTGCTGAGTGTGACCCCAAAACAAACAAGCAACACAATTATTCATTTATTTATTCCCATAATTTAATGCACATAAATCCTCACATTTTATATGACCTCATAAAATTATTTATAACTTGTATTACATACAAAAGTTAAATATATTAAAGGTTACATATTTTATATTAAAGTTATGTGTTTATATTGTATATAAAAGTTATTTATAACTTTATTATATAAAACTTACTTTAACTCTTTCAAATAGAGTCCTTTACTCAAAATTTCTGAAAATGAGGCATGCAGTGTTGGTTGTATGAGAATTCGAGAAATCCAGAGCATGGTGAGACAAGTGCTAAAGTTGATTTTAATTCCCTGTGCCTCATCTGGACTGATAGAAAAAAATACACCAAAGAGAGATGGGAGTGAAACTACTAGTAAAATAACTTTATAACTAGTCTTCCATGAATGTAGTTCTGGGCTTATCACAGTAGTAATCACTTGAGCCAAGAGCTCGAAATAACAGAAATGATACAAACACTCAAATCTACCCAGCTCTTTGTAAAAGATGCAACTCCCCTATTTTCAATAGTACAATTGAAACTAGAGTGTATTTTATTAGTTAAATTACTCAAATAGAAAAATCCAGAATATTATTATTTCACTCATATATGTTGGAAATACAAAATCAGTAAATGGACTAAGTAAAAATAAAAATAAATATTCAAGTGTAAAACCAAATTGGAGGTTATCAGAAGTTAAGGAAAAACCAGAAGTGGTAAATTGGGTAAAGGGATCAATAATTGAACTTGTAGTGATGGATATATCATAATATAGGTACATGCCTATTTATAAAGCAAACCTGAAACATCATTTCATGTTATAATACAATGTTACTTCAGTCAAAAAAAATGCTCTTCTTTTTTCCTTTCCTTTTAATTTATTTCCAATATCACTGTATCACTGTCTTCCCGTTCATCATCGATTTGCTCGAGCGGGCACCAGTAACATCTCCATATGTCCTGTCTCATGCAAGTAGAGCCCAAGGGCACCTGCTTGCTCCAGAAACATAAAGAGCCTCAAACCATTCCATCAGGTCATGGGAATGAGGTCTATAATTGTTACTGGTATTTGGCATATCAAATACAACACGGGTAGCTTGCCAGGCTCTGCCGTGTGGGTAGCATACTCTTGTAGTCATCTCTAAATCCAGCGTTTATTGATGAACCGCGCGAGCCAGGCTGTGATAGGCTGGTCTGCTAGGTGGAGTTCTGACGAAGGGGAAGTCCGGATGTGGAAAATGGAGGCCCTCATGGAGTAGGGGGTCGTCTGGCTTGTTGTGAGGCTCTGCTGGAGTGGTGGGCCAGGGCTAGAACCTGCCATCCCTCCTGGGTGCCTCATGAGCGGCTGGGCACAGGGAGAGTCAGTAGCAGCTCTGCCTCATGTCTCTAAATAAAATTAGTAAGAGAACGCAAATATTGAGGGGCCAGAGCAATAGCACAGTGGGTACGGAATCTGCCTTGCATGTGGCGACCTGGGTTCAATCCCCGGCATTCCATATGGTCTTCCAAGCAGCCAGGAGTAATTTCCTGAGTGCCGAGCCAGGAAATAACCCCTGAGCATTGCTGGGTGTGACCCCAAAAAAGAAAAAAAAGAAGCGCTGATATTGAGTGGAATGAGTCAGAGCGAGAGGGTCAAGCACAGAATTACTGCGTTCATTTGTGGGATTATACCCAAAACCCAACACTGCAGTATGTGAACAATCCCCAAAGACAGCAGAAACAAGAACCAGGAGGACTGGCCCAGGGTAGGCAGCTTGCCACGGAGGGCAGTTAGGACAGAGAAGAGACCACTATGACAATGATAGCTGGAAAGGATCCCTCTGGACAAGAACTGAGTGCTGAGAGGAAGTAAAGTGATACCCTTTCAGCAACTGTATTGCCAACCACAGTACCTAAAAGGAACATGGGGGGGAGAAGGGAGAAAAAGGATCCATCACAGAGGCAGGCTGTGTGTGGTGGGTGGGAGGGAAAGTGGGAACACTGGTGGTGGGAAATGTACACTGGTGAAGGGTTGGGTGTTGGAACATTGTATGACTGAAAGTCAATCAAGAACAAATTTGTAACTGTATATCTTATGGTGATTCAATTAAAAAAGTGCAAATGTGTATATCTTGGGGTTCAATGTTACCGACCTAAATCTATTAAAAGAACAAATAAAATCTATTAAAAGGATAAATCTAATAAGAGGAACCAGGGATGGGAATGCCTTGCACATGAGAGTCCCAGGCATCAATTTCCAGTACAGGGAAAAAGTAAAAGAATCCATACGCAATTACATGTAAGAACTTCAAAATGCACTCTATTTCCAATATATCTATTTTTATTAGCATAACCCACTATATATTTAGGAGCTCGTAGAGACAAAGTAACTTGAGAGCAAGTCTACTTACTAGCCACATACACAACTCAACCTGGCTACGTGCACTTTCCTGGACTTCAAACCCCATTCTGCTCACTCACCTAACAACTAGGCTCTCCGCTCTGTTTTTTTCCCCTCTGAGGAGTAGCCTAGACTTGATATTTGTAACTATTTAACATTCCCTTAAAATTCTCAAGACATTTTTAAAAAAATTCAACTTATTTTATCTATTTATTTATTTATTTATTTATTTATTTGTCTGTCTGTTTATCTGAATTCATTTTTATTTTTTTTTCCTTTATTAAAACATCATATTTTTTTAAATTTTTTTTATTTTTACAATTACATAAATATACAATTAAAAAGTTAATATTTCGGTTTTGGTCATACAGTGTTCCAGCACCCATCCCTCCACCCCTGCCCATCTCCCCACCACCAACGTCCCCAGTTCTCTCCCCCTCCCACAGCCCTCCTCCATGGCAGGTTCTTTATTTCTTTCCCATTCTCTCTTTTTCTCTTTTATTTCCCTTCCAGACTATGGATTACAGAACATACATTAAAGGGTTGTCATGTGTATCTTTTTGCCTCTATTTAATGCTCAGTTCTAGTACCCTCGACAATTGTTAGCACACTGTTCCATTTTCTGTCTTACCTAGCCTCTGACTCCCACACATTTGTGATAATTTCCACCTTTGACAAGACCTCCTGATATATATTACACTTGACCTTGGATATTGGTATCATAATATGTACCTATATATTTATGATATGCAAATAAATGCAGTCATTCTGTATCTGTCTCTCTCCTTCTGGCTAATTTCACTCAACATAATCTTCTCCATGTCCATCCATTTATAGGCAAATTTTATAACTTCATTTTTCCTAACAGCTGCATAGTATTCCATTGTGTAGATGTACCAAAGCTTCTTTATCCAGTCATCGATTTTCGGGCACTATGGTTGCTTCCAGATTCTGGCTATTGTGAATAATGCTGCTATGAACATAAAAGTAGGGATGGTGTTTCGGCTGTGTATATTTGGTTTCCCAGAGTAGATTCCCAGGAGTGGTATGGCTGGGTCAAATGGGAGTTCAATTTCTAGTCTTTGGAGGAATGTCCATATTGTTTTCCAGAAAGGCTGTACCAGCCGGCATTCCGCCAACAATGGATGAGTGTCCCCTTTTCCCCACCTCCACACCAGCACTTGTTGTTCTTGTTCTTTTGAATATGTGCCAGTCTCTGTGGTGTTAAATGGTATCTCATTGTTGTTTTGATTTGCATCTCTCTGATGATTAGTGATAATGAGCATTTTTCATATGTTTTTTGGCCATTCAATTTCTTCCTTGCTGAAGTTTCTGTTCATTTCTTCTCCCCATTTTTTGATGGGGTTGTATTAAAACAATCATGATTTACAAATGTCCTCATAGTACAGTTGTCACAAGCATTCATTGTTCAACACTAGTCCCACCACCAATGTGCCCCTAGAGCCAACAATAGCACTGCCACACACTCCCCATCCCATGTCAGATCCTCCAGCTGGCTGCAACACATTGACCATTGCAACATAGATATAAATATAAATATGTATACAAATATAAATCACTTGAGCACTTGATCACTTGAATCCCGTTATTCATTGATTTGCTCGAGCGGGCGCCAGTAACATTTCCATTGGACCCTATCACATGCCAATGTAGCCCAATGGCATCTGGTTGATTCAGGAATATGAAGAGCCTCAAACCGTTCCTTCGGGTACTTTACAAGTAAGTCTGACCATCTTGTAGGTGGGCAGCCACGTGATCTTTTGACATCCCGTGGGATCCAGTCGGTAATGGCTCTAGTCCAGCGGTTGTCTCCAAATCGCATTACATGTCCAGCCCATCTGATTTTCTATGCCTTGGCAAACGAGACAGCATCCCTGATTCTGGAATAGCGATGGAGGTCAGAACTCCGGATTCCTTCTCTCACTTGAGTGAGGCGTGATATTCCAAGCATAGATCTTTCGATTCCTCTCTGGGAGACCCGAATAGCATTCTCATCCTGCTTTCCTAGGGCCCAGGTCTCTGAGGCGTATGTTAATGCAGGGAGAATGGTGGAGTCAAAGAGATGTGCCCGGAGCCAGAGATTCTTTTGTCCTTTTAGCTATTTCTTCGATGCCTTTGAAGGCATTCCATGCCGCTCTCTTCCTCCTGCGCAGCTCAGGTTTTAGGTCGTTCACTGTGTTGATTTCTCGACCTAGGTACACATAATTGCTGCATTCAGAGATGTTTGTTCCATTGAGAGTGAATGGGGCCTCTGGAACTAGTTCATTCTTCATGAACATTGTTTTCTTTAGATTCAGCTGTAGACCTATCATTCCACATTCTGGGTCAAAGTCAGCCAGCATATGTGCCGCTTGGCTAATGTTTGGTGTTATTAGAACAATGTTATCAGCGAAGCAGAGGTGGTGTAATTGCTGACCATCTATCTTCACTCCCATTCCTTCCCATACTAATTGTTGCATGATGTTCTCGAGGGTGGAGCTGAAGAGTTTTAGTGAAATGGTATCACCCTGTCGAACCCCTCTTTTCACATTAATGATCACTTCTTTGTAGAATGGTGAGATCCTGGTGGTGAATCCATAATATAGCTCATGAAGGATCTTGATGTATTGGGTTTGAACACCCTGTTTGTCTATGGCTCGATGACTGCTTCAGTCTCCACAGAATCAAAGGCTTTCTGTAAATCAATGAAGGTGAGACAGAGCGGCATCTTGTACTCCATACAAACCTTGATGAGCTTGGTTACCGTGTGGATATGGTCAATTGTGCTGAATCCTTTCCGGAGGCCTGCTTGCTCGCATGGTTGTCCTTCATCTAGTGTTCTGCTAATCCTGTTCAGGATGACTCATGTAAACAGCTTGTAGATGACAGACAACAGGCAGATGGGGCGATAGTTGCCGATGTCATGAATGTCTCCCTTCTTGAACATTAGAACTGTCCAGCTGGTTTTCCATTGGGAGGGCACCTTGCATTCGGTCAGGTAGCGTGTGAAGAGCCGAGCTAGTGTATTGATGAGTACTGACGACAGATTCTTCAGGTGTTCGGGTCTGACTTTGTCTGGGCCTGGTGCTGTTCCCTTCTTTACCGATGAGATGGCATGTCAGATTTCAGAAGGGAGAACGTTGGGAATGACATATCCATCCTGTGGAATTTGGTATGTGGGCAGGTGGATGTGGCTATCAAAGAGATTTGAGTAGAACTCCTGGATAATCTTCTCCATTGCCTTTCTGGAAGATGTGATAGATCCATCAGGGCGTTGGAGGGCAGTCATCTTGGTCTTATAGTTGGCAAGGGACAGGTGGGCAGTGCAAATGCTTTTCCCGGCTTCTGCTGCATCTTCCAGTATATCTGCTCTTCTGTCTTTGAGGTCTTCTTTTTATCTCTTCTCTGCACCGTTTAGGAAGCTTGGACGTTATCATTTTGTCTCCTGAGGCTCGTGCCTTGCCACGTTGGCGAATGAGCTCGAGAGTTTCTGAAGATAGGCATTCTTCTGTGCCTTTCTCTCTCTCGGCATT
Source organism: Cryptotis parvus (assembly GCA_021461705.1). NCBI lineage: Eukaryota > Metazoa > Chordata > Mammalia > Eulipotyphla > Soricidae > Cryptotis > Cryptotis parvus. The sequence continues at coordinate 19,534 of JAJIBD010023705.1, read as the reverse complement.
CTTCGCACAATCATGGAGGTGCTGAACCAGTCAGTTGTATTCTTCGTTGATGTCGTCAATGATGGTATCTTCCCATGTTGCTGCAATGGTGCCAAAGAGTTCCCAGTTGGTGGTCGTTCTGGGAGTTCTCTTCTTAAACTTTGCAGCCTTTTCTCCCCGTTGCAGGAAGTAGAATTTTGCAAGAAGGAGACTGTGGTCTGATCCTATTTGGAATTTTGGGACGACAGCCACATCTGTCAGACAAAACCGGCGATTGAAGATGATATGGTCAATTTCATTTTGGAACTGTCCACGAGGAGATTCCCATGTCCAACCTTTCGCTTCAGCTTTCTGGAATTGTGAGTTCCCATGAATGGTCTTGGTGGACATGATGAACTCAGATAGTCTCTCACCTTGTTCATTCCATTCTACGCCATGGGTCCCGATGTGGAGTTCTTCAGCCAATCTTCTTTGTCCTATCGAGGCATTAAAATCACCGACTATGATCTTGTAGAAGGTGTGATCTTTTTGTAGAACTCCTCCAATTCCATGTAGAATTTCTCAATTTCATATTCTTTGTGTGTGGATGTCGGTGCGTAGACAATGAAGAAAGAAATTGCTGGCAGTGGGCTACATCTCTTCAAGTGTAATCATCCTATTCGGTTTGTTAGGCATTCAAATACATCAATGTTGACCGCCATGTTTGTTTTGACAAGGACACCAACGCCACCGATGCCTCTTTTCGTCGCATGTTCCAAGGAACAATTCTTCTCCCGTGTCAAATACAGCATGATGCGACTGACCCCTCCTCGTCTCAGTCAGACCAATGATGTCGTACTTGATCTTTTTCACTTGCAGCATCAGATCCTCAATATATGCTTCCGATGCCAGCATACGTGCATTGAAAGTGCAGACAGTCACTTTAGTCCTTCTTCGTTTTGGGAGCCTAGGATGGCCATGAAATGTTATCAGGCACTGATTGTTTGCCTTTTTTTACTGCTGCCATATTAAGGGCTCTTTCGGGGACAGGAAAATAAACATTTCTGTTATTGGATTTGTCATATCAAACACGCATCGGACAGCTTGCCAGGCTCTGCCATGCGGGCGCTATATTCTTATTACTTTGTGGGGCTCTCTCATAGGGGTGGGTAGAATATTTACAGTAATTTGGAGGTAAATCACGCAGCCGCTGTGTGGCATAGCACAACGGGGAAAGCTGGTTTCTGCTCTGCTGGGTGTACCTGTTTCTTAGGCTCAAGCATTCCTGCGCTTGAAATACTCTCCTCTGAAGGGCGGGTCTCTGCGTGGTGGGTCCTTGTAGGCTGGGTTTCTGACAAGCCAGGCTGGAGACTGGATTATTCTGTGGGATGGAGACTGGATTAGTCTGCTGGGTGGAGATCTTACCTGCTGCAGAGTGTGGATTGTGAAGATTGTTGCCAGCAAGGTGTGGGGGGTTTCTCTGGGCTCCTCCGAGGCTCCATTGGGTGGTGGACTCGGGTCGGAAATTGCTCTGGTGATCCATGGAATGCAGGGGCTTCAACGGGAAAGCTGGTTTCTGCTCTGCTGGGTGTACCTGTATCTTAGGCTCAAGCATTCCTGGGCCTGAAATACTCTCCTCTGAAAGCCGGGTCTCTGCTTGTTGGGTCCTTGTAGGCTGGGTTTCTGACTAGCCAGGCTGGAGACTGGATTAGTCTGCTGGGTGGAGATCTTACCTGCTGCAGAGTGTATTTCCACACAAATATATATATATATATATATATATATATATATATATATATATATATATACACACATATATATATACACAAATATATATATATATGTATATATATACATATATATATATATATATATATATATATATATATATATATATATATATATATAGGCACTGCAGGAAGGGGCTGTAGCAGTTGTATGCGTTTAGTCATTCTCTCCAGAGTTACTGATGGGTCCTGGTGCATGGTCGGTTGTAAATGGCCTCCGCAGGCTGCTGAACTGGTAGTCAGGCCCACTGGGTCATTGGAGATGGAACGGATGAGAAGAGGGAACTCAATTCCAGCTCCAAACCACGCTGGCCTGCCCACAGTAACCCATGAGTCTGTTCGCCCTAGAAGCAGTGATGAAACTGGCCAGGGACAGAGCCAGTTTCCGCCTGTCCTTGTTTAGGGGCAGCTCTGCAGGAGGGCGTTGTGGAAGTTGTGCCTCTGGTCATTCTCTCCAGAGTTACTGATCAATCTCAAGACATTTTCAAGTTCAATTTTATTTCTTTAGAAGTGTTCCATAAATTCCAAGATGTGACTGCATACAACATCCATAAACAATTTCTTGATTAATTAAAATACTTAAAATTAATAAGTCAGTTTCCTAATATTTTGTAGCCTTTTAAAACATTGTTGTGGATGTCCGGACTTCCCTCTCGTCAGAACTCCATCCAGCAGACGAGTCCATTACAGCCCACCTCATGCGGCGAGCGGCCACATGGTTCATCAATAAATTCTGTGACTACAAGAGTATGCCACCCGCATGGCAAGCATGGCAAGCTGACGGTGTCGTGTTTGATATGCAAATACCAGTAACAATTATGTTAGGTCATTCCCATGACCTAATATAATGGTTTGAGGCTGTTTATGTTCCTACAGAAAGCAGATGCCCTTGGGCTCTACTAGCATGAGACAGGACATATGCAGATGTTACTGGAGCCCGCTCAAGCAAATTGATGATAAACAGGAAGATAGTGATAATAGTGATAGCGATAGTGATTTTAAGCATTCTTAATTTGCTACAATTAGTATTACAAAGTAATCAGAATAAAACTAAATTATGACTTCTGCAGATTTTTATTTATAAAATGTCAATAAATAATGTTCTTTAAGCCGAAAAAAAAACTTTACAATATGTTTAAGTAATAGAGACTCAATGTTTATGTAGTTATGAAAACTGAAGTAGTTACTTGCATTTCCTTTTTTATTTTTTGATTTTTTGGGGGGGTCACACCCAGCAATGCTAACGGTTATTCCTGGCTCTGTGCTCAGGAATTGCTCCTGGTGGTCCTCTGGGGACTATATGGGATGCCTATAATCAAACCTGGGTCAGCTGTGTGCAAGCGAACGCCCTACCTGCTGTACTGTCGCTCCTGCCCCATATTTCCTTTTTAGAATAAAACATTTTCTCTTTAATACACAAAGAGGTAATGGTCATCCCTACAAAAAATTAAATATACCTAATAAATATTTTAATTACTTTTGCATTCAAGATTGGCATATATCTATCTTTGTTAGCATAACCCACTATTTATTTAGAAGCTCCTAGAGACAGAGTAACTTGTGATCAAGTATACTACTAGCCAAGCTTAATATGTAGCTATTAAATGAATAAATCGGGTTTTTGGTGAAATAAATTCAGATATTTTGCAATGCTATAATCTGAACAATAGGTTTTTTGTCTTCTGAGATTTGAGGAAGGATCTGTCTTTGAGACAACTTTTTTAAAAATCCTTTGTTTTTCATATTTTCATTTATAAAAATAATATACAATCTGTAAATTATGGGTATATAGACACAGTACTGCTTAGCAAGCTTTATATGAGGTCTTTGGACAATATTATTTTGTTAATTTGAATTTATATATCTAACAATCAATCATAAGAATTTTAAGGTAAAAGTGACATTAAAACAATGTATTAGATATGTGTTTTGAATCTGAGTAAAAAAAAAAACCTAGATTTATATGACCGATACTATGAATTGGGTTTTACCAAAATTCACTTAAGTTAAAAAAAGAACACCTAGATTTATATGACCCGATACTATGGATTGGGTTTACCAAAATTCACTTAAGCCTTTCAATTGTTTTCTTTTTTACTGTAAAGACTAGATTAAATGTGTTCCTGATTCCTTTGTTTCCAACACACAAAAATAGGGTCTAGACTGGGCCCCCTGGGATGAATCAGAGCCACGGCAGAGCCTGGCAAGCTACCTGTGGTGTATTCAATATGCCAAAAGCGGTAACAATAATGGACCTCATTCCCAATGAATGGAGACATCAGTAGGACCTGCTTGAGCAAATCGATAAGCGGGAACACAAGTGAAAAGCGACAAGCCTTCACATTCAGATACACAAGTATTAGATTTAAATTGAATTCAGAACTGAGGCATTTTGAACAAAAGGTAGGGCATCCAACATAGGCTTCAGATTTTCAAGGGCAAACCATAGCAAACAAGCATATTCTGGTAGCATTACCATCCACTGTGAGACGAAGCTCAGAGGTGACAGGGACCTTGGAGCTGCTCGTGTGTAAAAGAGTCTTCCTAACTCCAAAAGCAGTGTCCTGCTCATGGCAAAATGCCCCCTCCTTTCTTGGTTGAGTTCTGCAGTTTGTAATTTCACTATACACAAATTCGAGCTGTCTTTGTTTATGTAAAATACACCTAGAAAATTGGCACTATAGTTGTGAAGTGACACATAGGTGTTGCAGCCCAGTTAGAATTGTAGTTAAAACAAAACAAAACAAAACAAACAAGAGCAACTTAGCTCCAAGAGGCAATGACTCTAAGAAATGGCCAAGAGAGAAGTCTAAATCCAGTGCGTAGAGGTGCGTGTGCAGTCAGAGGCACCAGTCGATCAATCCTAGTTGTTCAAATACTGAAATTTCAGTCTCAGTTGGTGAATAAGTGAAACCAACTCAGTGTTGACTCAGTGACTCTAGCCCTTCCCTTAGGACCCTGTAGACTTACTCGCCAACTAGAACCTAGTAAGTATTAGATTCTATACAGAAGAACAATGTTTTACATTGATATACAGAAGAACATCAATGTTTTAGTAATATCCTTTTTGATTACAAGATTTATGCTATCAAGTTGCTAAATATTTTCACTTTTACCCCATGTCTGACTCAATAGAAATGTGCTTTCCACTATACTGACTTTCTACTTCAGTAGAGATTATAATAAATATTTGATTGCATTCCAGAATACTTAAATTTCAAACTGAAAAAACAAAATTTATAACTCATCTTAGAACAGTGGTGTCATATGTAGAGGAGAGAGGCAATGCCTAAAACTCAACAAATCTACCTCTGTTATGAGAGGAAGCTCACTCAGATAAGTCAATTTATCAAAGTTCATTTTGTTGACAGGTGAATAGCTCGGTGTTACAGTACTGGTAAATTACTTAACAAACTGACGGATGAACCTGAGACAGACAATAAGATGCATTTGTATTCAGGGCTAATAACAGATATTGAGCATAGTCTTAAATGTGTATTATTTCTATCGTTTTAATATTTATCATTTATAACAAGTTATCCTTCAGTAAGATGCCTTGACAAAATAAGTCAAAATATCATTAAGTCACATAATATTATGCAGTTTAGTTATTTTGCTTAGGAAGAGTAGATGTTATGGAAAAATTCTACACATTTATACCTCAGTGTATGCAGGTTTGACAGCTGTATTTTTCAATAAATATACATGAGGAAACTTTCTTCTTTTGTAGATTGTTGTCACAAATTAATCCAAATTCTGAAACTGCAAAATTCACTGAATTCCTTATGCCCCAATCAATAATGAGTAAGTCATTACACAAATTCTGCTGGGATGCTCAGCCCTTATCCGAGAAATGAAGATAGATTTTCTTATTGTTCCTGGCACCTCATTCAACTGTAAAATAAATGTGTCATAATTTATTTAAAACTCAGGGAAAGGAGAAAACCTAAAAGATCCTAAAATCTAGTCTTCTTTCCATATGAAGTTGTAAATGGCAGATAAATGCCGCTACTGAATTTCACATCTACTACTAAACATTTCTGCATAATGGTTGAGGGTAGAAAGCAGAGAAGTCACTGTATTCCCTCAAAAATAATATAGTAAACCAATGTTTCCATCTTTAGGCCTCACAATTTAACTGGAGAACCGAATAAAACACTCACTAAAAATAATATTTTCCAAAATGTTTAAACACTTAACATTTGAAAAAGAGTGCTTGATTCTCAGATAAGGATGGAAAAATAAAAACATATATTCTGTGTTAAAATTCCACAATGTTGAGTAAGAGTAAATATAGTTAAATATTTTTTGGAGGTTGTCTAATGATGGTTGATCTAAAAAGGAGACAGATTAAAAAAAGAAAGCAATAATAACAACTTAGAAGTTGTTAAAGAAACCAAGTTCACAAAATGACAAAATCTGAGTACTTGCATTGACATTTACCAAATTTTTACAGTCTATTTATGCCCTATTTTAGGAAGAAAGAATAGAATAATAAATAAAATAGGCAAAAATTTTTGTCCCCATGGATTTTACATAGAAGACATCATAGAAAATAAGCTTATTTGTGTCACAGAGACTGAAAACATAATAAGGCCGTATGGTTCTCTATAACTTTGAAAGTGTAAAGAAGGACCAGAAATACAGTAGAAATAAGAGTAAAATATAAACACTTTTTCCTACTCATAGGGATCCCAGACTCTGGGCAGGATCTTTTCCATGTTCTTCAAAGGCATCAAGGTTTAAGCTCAAGCAAGACCTTGTGCTTGTGCTAGACAATGAACAATCTTCTGGATCCTCAGAGTGTTTTTGTTGAAAAGTTGTCCCCGACAGTCAGTGCTCAGGGTGCAGGATGTCCATTCCAGTAATGCTCAGCCAGCTGGACTGGACATTTAGCTATCTAGTAGAGGGCAAGTGCAGTGAGGACACTGAAGTCATAGGGGAGCGTGCTTGAGAGACTATATCAAGTCAGCGATTGAATTCACAGCATTATGCACAGCAGGCATAGACTCCAGTCTTTTGGGCTATCTTCTTCAAAAACCTCAAAACTTTTTTGAGGAGACAGTACAAATTCTAAGGCATGTACCAAGCATGCATCTGCTACTGAAACTCACTACATGTGGGTTTCTAGTATTGCCATCGTGGCCCCTGAGCACAGAGCCAAGAATGGACCCTGAACAGACTCCTGAGAGTCTGGACCCAAAACAAGACAAATAAAGCCTGTGTGTGTGCGCACACACACGCTACACACACACACACAGAATGTGTGTGTATTAGAGGCATATTGACTAGGTTGAATGGGTAAGGGGAAAAGATTTCCTCTCCCACTGAGCACAACCTGTGCCCTATACTAAATCTTTTGAAATCAAGAATGAAAGGCTCCTGCTCTATGCTCAAGGCTCTTTTCCAGTGCAAAAGAGGAGCTATATTAGTTGGGCTATTCTGAGAAAGGTACTATCAATCTGTCTAAGATGATATAACGCAGATCACAAAGAAAAAGATTTGGAAGTCAGAACAGAGAACCAAGAAAGGAATGAGGCAAGAGAACTCTGAGAATATTAATAAGGGGGAAGTTCAAGGAACAAACTAAGCAAAATGTCTAGAAAGAAATCAATACAAATGAGACATATAGATTCAAGAAAAATGTGAACTGATGGACCAACTGAAGTGTTTAATTTTAATAAGAGATACTTTTTCAGTTCTTGATGCATAACCTATGTAGTTGTATATTACAAGATTACATAAAAGTTTACCACCCTAAAATTCCTATGTATTTCAATTAAAAAAACTCTTATTAAATCACAGTGAGATACAAATTTACAAGATTGTTCATGATTGGGTTTTAGTTATATAATATTCCAACATCCATCTCTTCACCAGTGTACATTTCTGACAACCGATGTTCCTAGTTTCTCTGCTGCCTCCCTCCCTCACCTGCCTTTGTAACAGGTACTTCTCTCTATATCTCTATATCTATCTATCTATCTATCTATCTATCTATCTATCTATCTATCTATCTATCTATCTATCTATCTATCTATCTATCTATCTATCTATCTATCTATCTATCTATCTATCTATCTATCTATCTATCATCTATCTCTCTATCTATCTATCTATCTATCTATCTATCTATCTATCTATCTATCTATCTCTATCTATCTATCTATCTATCTATCTATCTATCTATCTATCTATCTATCTATCTATCTATCTATCTATCTATCTATCTATCTATCTATCTATCTATCTATCTATCTATCATCTATCTATCTATCATCTATCTATCTATCTCTATCTATCTATCTATCTATCTATCTATCTATCTATCTATCTATCTATCTATCTATCTATCTATCTATCTATCTATCTATCTATCTATCTATCTATCTATCTATCTATCTATCTATCATCTATCTATCTGTCTGTCTATCTATCTATGTTCTTTTTTCTCTCTTTCACTCTCTCCTTCTCCTCTCCCTCTCCTCTCCCTCTTCTCTCTCTTTCTCTCCCTCTCCTCCCCTTTGGGCATTACGTTTGCATTAATGTGAAACATTCAGATACTGAAAAGTTATCATGTATATTCCTTTATTTACTTTTAATACTCAGTTCTTGTCCAGCATGAACATTTCCAACTATAATTGTCTTCTCTGGTGGTTTCTCTATTTTACCTAGCCTCTGCCTCCTCCCATTCCCACACTTGTGGTAGATTCCAATCTTTGACCAATCCTCCTGACCATTTGTTTCCCTGATATTGGATATTAGTCACATACTATTTTTTATATCCCACAAAATGAATGTGTCTTTTTATATTTCTCCCGCTCCTTCTGACTCATTTCACTCAACACGATACTCTTCATGTCCATCCATTTATAGGCAAATTTCATTACTTCATTTTAATAACAACTGCATAATATTCTATTATGTAGATGTAACACACTTTTTATATTCAGTTTTCTATTTCCGGCACTCTGTTTTTTTATCCAAATTTTGGTTATTATGAATAGTGTTACAATGAACATAGAAGTGCATATGGTATTTCTGCTCTGTGTTTTTGAGCCCTGAGGTATATTCTCAGAAGGGATTCTGCTGGGTCAAATGTGAGCTCAATTTCTAGTTCTTTAGAGTAATGTACATACTGTTTTCCAAAAATTCTGTACCAATTGACATTCCCACCAACAATGAATGAGTCCCTTTCTCCCTGCATCCGCATCAGCATGAATTGTTCTTTATTGTGGCTTGTGTGCCAGTCTCTGCAATGTGAGATGATCTCTCATTACTGTTTTGATTTACATCACCCTGGTGATTGGTGAGGCAGACCATTTTTTCATATGCCATCTGGCCATTTGAATTTATTCTTTGAGGAAGTTTGTTTATTTCATCTACTCATTTCTAATGGGGTTGGGTGTTTTTTTCTTTGCAAATTTTTTCTTGCAAAGTTGCAGAGCTTATATATCTTAGATAATAGCCCCTTATAGGATGGAACTGTGTAAATATTATCTCCCAATTTCTGGGCTGTCTTTTTATCTTGGTCACTATTTCTTATGAGGTGCAGAAGCTTCTTAGTTTCATGAAGTCCCATTTGTTCAGCTTGCTCCTACTTGCTTGCTCGATGGTGTTTTGTCTTTGAAGATGCCTTTAGTTTCAATGCCATGGAGAGTTTTGCCTACATTTTCCTTCATGTTTCTTATGTATTCAAGTATAATGGTGAGGTGTTTGATCCATTTTGATCTGACTTTTTGTGTATGTCCTTAGAGGTCTAAGTTTGTTATTTTCTTACATATAGCTTCTCAGTTTTACAGTACCAATTATTAAAGAGGCTTTTCTTGCTCCACTTCATATTTCTTGCTCCTATACAAAATAATAAGTGATTGTATATTTGAGAGTCTGTGTCAGGATATTCATCTCTGCTCCATTGATCTGCAAGTATATCTTTATTCCAATACCTTCTGTTTTAATTACTACCGCATTGCAGTACAGTTTGAAGTTGGGAAAGTGATTTATTTATTTATTGTTGCATATGGATTTCAGGAGTATTTGGTCTATTTCTTTGAAAAATATCATCACATCCTTATAGGAACTGCATTGAATCTGTGTAGTGCTTTGGGGAGTAATGCCATTTTGACAATGTTAATTCTTCAGATCCATGAGCATAGTGTGTGTCTCCATTTCATCATTGCATTTTTTTTGTATAGTATTTTGTAGTTTTTTAGTAAAGGTCCTTGACTTCTTGCATTAAGCTGATTTTGAAGCACTTGATTTTCTGAGGCATTATTGTGAACGTTTTTTAAAATGTCTCTTTATTCTCTTTCATTTTTTGTATATAAGAAAGCCATGGACTTTTAGATATTTTGTAATCTGACACTTTATTATACAAATCTACTGTTTCTCGTAGCTTTTACTGTAGAGTCTTTAGGATTTTCTAAGTATAGTATCATGTCATCTGCAAATAGTGAAAGTGTGATTTCTTCCTTTCCTATTTGGATGCCCTTGATATCTTTTCTTGCCTAACTGGTATGGCTAGTATTTGTAGTACTATGTTGAATAGGAGTGGTATGAGTGAGCACTCTGATCTTAGAGGGAAAGTCTTAGTTTTTCCCCATTTAGAATAATGCTTGCCATGGGCTTGAGGTAGATGACTTTGACTACATCGATGAATGTTTTTTTCAAAACCCATTTTGTTAAGAGTTTTAAATCATAAATGGATGCTGATCTTGTCAAATGATTTCTCTACATATATTAATATAATTACATGGCTTATTTTTATCTTTGATTGTTATGGTATAAGAAAGTAAATTAGATAAAAGGGAGCATCTCTTAGACTTACAGTAGATATCTCAAAGGAAACCTTTCAGGAGAGACCAATGATGGGACATAGCTATAAAAAAAAGAAAAATAAAGAAAAAACCTTAACAAATGGGGACTTCTTGAACAGTACTTTTTTATCAAGCTAGACTCTCACTCAGATTTGAAAGAATGATACACAAATTCAGGTATAAACAACAGCTTAGAAACTTCAAAGATTCAAAACCAATCTTGAAAGAAAAACTCAAGGAGCTCTGTAAGGCAAGACAAACCCCACAAGCATAGCAGACCTCTAAAGAAAGATGGCACAAAATCCATGACAAAAATCTCTCTCCATGTCTATGGTTTAAACACATCAATTTAAAGACCAATTCAAAGGGTGGAAAAATGAATTTAAAAATTGAATCCAATATTCTGCTGCCTACATTTAAATAGTTGGAGCAAACTCAGACTCAGAGTGCTGGAAAAAATTTTCTAAGCAAGCAACTCATTCAACATAGCTAGGCTGGCCACACTAGTATAAGACAACATAAATTTTATGCTGAAAAGTTTAGAGGAGATAGCTAAAGGTTATATATCTTTTTTTTTTGCTTTTTGGGGTCACACCCAGCAATGCTCAGGGGTTATTCCTGGTTCTTCGCTAAGGAATTACTCCTGGAGGTGCTTGGGGAACCATATGGAATGCCAGGGATAAGACCCAGGTTGGCCACATGCAAGGCAAACACCCTATCTTCTGTGCTATCACTCCAGCCCCTAAAGGCTATATCTTGATAATTAAGGGACATATAGATCAGAATGAAACTACACTTGATAATTAATGAACACATAGATCATAATGAATGTATATGCACCCAATGAGGTACCAGCAAAATGCTTAAATAACTACTAATAGACTTCAAGGAGGACATTGGTAGCAACAACAGTGATCGGATACTTCAACTCTGCTTTGTTGTCCCTTAATAGGGCAACAAAACTACAACTTAGCAAAGAAATTGTGACTTTGTAGGATAAAATGAAAAGAAGGGAGTCGCCAATATATATAGGGCTTTTTACCCCGAAAAGTCAAAAATACATTGTTCTCCAGTGCACAATGGACATTTTCAAGGTAGACCACATGCTTGGTCACAAAACATACTACCATAAAATTAAGAAGATAGAAATTTTATTAACTTTTTTTAGACCATGAGTCACTGAAAATAGAAGTTAATCACACACAGAAAAGGAGAATAACATCAAATACTGGGAAATTGAACAGTTCATGACTGAATAGGCAGTCGGTTAGAGAAAAAAATTAAAGATTCCTGAAAACAAATGAGAATGAGGACTTGAGCTACCAGAATTGTAGGATACAGCAAGAACAGTATTAATAGGGAAGTTTATAGTTTTGCAAGCATACATCAAGAAGGAATAAAGAGTCCATATAAATAAATTGACTTCAGAACTTGAGATCTCAGAAACTGACTGACAAAAAGATCACAAACCAAGTTGGGGAAGTAAATAATAAAACTTAGAGCAAAAATTTATGAGCTAGAATCCCAAAATGCAATAAAAAGATCAATGACACTAAGAGCTGGTTCTTTGAAAAAAATTAACAAGATCAATAAACCACTAGCAAGACTCACAGAGAGTAATAGAATCCTAATAAAATGAATCAGAAATGAGAAAGGGGGCATCACAACAGAAACCGTAGAAATTCAAAGGACAATCAGAGATTATTTGAAAACCTTTATGCCATGAAACAAGAGAACCTAGTAGAAATGGATAAATTACTCAATATTCTATAAGCTCTCAAGAAGATTTAGAATACCTGAACAGACCTATCACTACTGAGGAAATTGAAATGGCAAGCAAATCATCCTAAAAACAAAAAGTGCAGGCCCAGATTCACTAGTGAATTCTTTTAAACCTTTAAAGAGCTGCTGCTACCAATTTGTTACAAGCTTTCCCAGAAAATTGAAGAAACAGAAACACTCCCAGTTTCTATGAGGCAAGTATTACCCTGATACCAGAAACACCAAAAAGTGGGAGCTACAGGCTGATATCACTCATGAACAGAGACTCAAAGATCCTCAAAAAATTCTAGAAAATATAATCATTAATTCATCAAAAAGAACACATCACTGTATCACTGTCTTCCCGCTTCATCATCGATTTGCTTGAGCAGGCACCAGTAACATCTCCATATTCATATTCATATGAACTGTCTCATGCAAGTAGAGCCCAAGGGCACCTGCTTGCTCCAGAAACATAAAGAGCCTCAAACCATTCCATCAGGTCATGGTAATGAGGTCTATAATTGTTACTGGTATTTGGCATATCAAATACGACACGGGTAGCTTGCCAGGCTCTGCCGTGCGGATAGCATACTCTTGTAGTCATCTAAAAATCCAACATTTATTAATGAACCGCACAGCTGCAAAGCAGCCGCGGAGCCAGGCTGTGATAGGCTCGTGTGCTGGGTGGAGTTCTGATGAGAGGGAAGTCCGGATGTGGAAAATGGAGGCCCTCAAGGAGTGGGTGGTCGTCTGGCTTGTTGTGAGGCTTTGCTGGGGTGGCGGGCCAGGACTGGAACCTGCCATCCCTCCCAGGTACCTCATGAGCGACTGGGCACAGGGAGAGCCAGTAGCAGCTCTGCCCCATGTCTGTGAGTCTCTGGATCAGCATACCTGGGCGGATTTAAAAAAAGTCTGCTGCAGGGTGGATCTTGATGAGCCGGGCTGTGATAGACTGGTCTGCTGGGTGGAGTTCTGACGAGGGGGAAGTCCAGATGTTGAAAATGGAGGCCCCTCATGGAGTGGGGGTCGTTTGGCTTGTTGTGAGGCTCTGTTGTGGTGGCGGGCCAGGGGCTAGACCCTGCCATCCCTCCCAGGCGCCTCATGAGCGGCTTGGCACAGGGAAAGCCAGTAGCAGCTATGCTCCCTTGTCTGTGAGTCTCTCACAGACATGGGGGAAAAAAAAAACGAACACATACAATAACCAAGTAAGATTCATCCCAGGAATGTAAGGATAGTTTGACATTCACAAATCAATCAGCATAATATATTTCATTTTTTTATTTCTTCCGCCTAAGCATCATTTGTATCTCTATACAATTTTTTTAAATTAAAATGTCTGTTAGTGTAACAATATTAAAAAAACAGTTTTGGACTGACCTTTTTTCACTTTTCAATATACATTCACAGTTTCTCCATGTATTTTCACTGTTTAATAGCTTATTACTGTTTGTAACTGAATCAACATTTTATTTAATGCCTATAATATAATGTTTCTGTTCATCTTTGAATGACGTGCTCTGAGTTATTTTTATGATTAAAAATAAAGTTGCTGCTAACATTTATATGCAAGTTTATACATGGAAACAAATCTTTTTTTTTAAATTTTTTATTATACCACCGTGAAACATACAATTACAAAGGTGTTCATATTTGGTTCTTGGTAATACAGTATACCAGCACCTATCCCTCCACCAGTGCCCCATTTCCACCAACAATGTACCCCACCCCTCCCTCCCCCACCCCCATTCTGCCTTAATAGCAGGTACCTCAGTTTCCTCTCTTTCTCTCTCTGTCTCTCTCTCTGTCTCTGCATCTCTTTTCCTCTTATTTTACACATTGTGGCTAGCCCTGAAGATATTTAGAGTTTATCACTTAAGTCTCTTTGTGTATATTCAATGGTGAGTTTTAATCTGCCATTACCATTTCCCACATTTAGTAAAACACTGGTATCTATTTATGTTGTATTAATGAACGCAGTCATTCTATATCTGTCCTTTTCCTTCTGACTAATTTCACTCAGCATAATAGTCTCCATGTCCATCCATCTGCAGGTAAATTTCATAAAAAATTTCATCTTTTCTGACAGCCGCATAGTATTCCATAGTGTAGATGAACCACAGTTTCTTTAGCCAGTCCTCTGTTCTCGGGCATTTAGGTTGTTTCCAGATTCTAGCTATAGTGAATAGCGCAGAGATGAATAAAGAAGTACAGATAGTGTTTCTGCAATGTATTTTTCGGTCTCTTGGGTATATTCCCAGGAGTGCTATTGCTGGATCAAATGGGAGCTCAACATCTAGTTTTCGGAGGAATGCCCATATTGTTTTCCAAAAGGTCTGGACCAGTCGGCACTCCCACCAACAGTGGATCAGAGTCCCTTTTTCCCCACATCCACGCCAGCACCAGTTGTACTTCCTGTTTTGGATGTGCCAGTCTCTGTGGTGTGAGATGGTACCTCATTCTTGTTTTGATTTGCATCTCCCTGATGATTAAAGATAAAGAACACTCTTTCATATGCCTTTTGGCCATTTGAATTTCTTCTTTTTTGGAAGCTTCTGTTCATTTCTTCTCCCCATTTTTTGATGGGGTTGGCTGTTTTTTTCTTGTGGAGTGCTACCAGTGCCTGATATATCCTGGATATTAACCCCTTGTCAGATGGGTATTGGGTGAATATCCTTTCCCACTCTGTGGATTGTCTTTGTATCTTGGTCACCGTTTCTTTTGAGGTGCAGAAGCTTTTCAATGTTATATAATCCCATTTGTTTATTTTTGCTTCCAAATGCTTGGTCTGTGGTGTGTCGTCTTTAAAGATACTTTTAGTTTCGATGTCATAGAGCTTTTCTCCTATGTTTTCTTCGATGTACCTTATAGATTCATGTCTGATGTTGAGATCTAGAATCCATTTTGATCTGACTTTTATTCATGGAGTTAGTAGGAGGTCTAAGTTCATTTTTTTACATGTAGCTGCCCAGTTTTCCCAGCACCATTTGTTGAAGAGGCTTTCTTTGCTCCACTTAATAATTTTTGCTCCTTTATTGAAGATTAAGTGGTTGTATATTTGAGAATGTGTTTCAGGATACTCAGTTCTATTCCATAGGTCTACAGGTCTGTCTCTATACCAATACCACACTGTCTTATTTAAAACTGCCCTGTAGTAGAGCTTGAGGTTGGGGAAAGTGATACCTCCCATCTTCTTTTTCCCAAGGATTGCTTTAGCTATTCGTGGAGTTTTATTATTCCAAACAAATTTCAGGAGTGTTTGTTCAATTTCTTTGAAGAACATCATGGGTATCTTTATAGGGACCGCATTGATTCTCTATAAAGATCTAGGGAGTATTACCATTTTGATAATGTTAATCCTTCCGATCCATGAGCAGGGAATATGTCTCCATTTCCTCAGGTCTTCTTTAATTTCCTGAAGTAACGTTTTGTAGTTTTCTTTGTAGAGATCCTTTACATTCTTTGTCAAACTAATTCCTAGGTATTTGATTTTCTGCGGCGCAATTGTGAATGGGATAGTTTCTTTAATGTCCCTTTCTTCTCTTTCAGCTGTTTGCATATAGGAAGGCCATTGACTTTTGGGTATTGATTTTGTACCCTGCTACTCTGCTATAGGAATGTATTATTTCTAGGAGCCTCTTGGTAGAGAGTTTTGGGTTTTCCAGGTATAATATCATGTCATCTGCAAATAATGATAACTTGGCTTCTTCCCTTCCTATCTGGAAGCCCTTAATGTCTTTTTTCTTCCCTGATTGCTATGGCAAGAACTTCCAGTACTATATTGAATAGAAGTGGTGAGAGTAGGCAGCCTTGTTTTGTCCCTGATCTTAAGGGGAAGGCTTTCAGTTTTTCCCCCATTGAGAATGATGCTCGCTGTGGGCTTGTAGTAGATGGCCTGGATTATCTTGAGGAAGGTTCTTTCAATCCCCATTTTACGGAGAGCTTTCTTTCATCATGAACGAGTGTTGAATCTTGTCAAATGCCTTCTCTGCATCTATTGATATGATCATATGGTTTTTATTTTTCTATTTGTTGATATGATGTATTATGTTGATTGACCTGTGGATGTTGAACCATCCTTGCATTCCTAGGATGAATCCCACTTGGTCATGGTGTATAATCTCTTTGATGACTCTTTGGATTCTATTTGCTAGTATTTTGTTGAAGATCTTAGCATCTGTATTCATCAGGGAGATTGGTCTGTAGTTTTCCTTTTTTGTGGCATCTTTGTCTGCTTTGGGTATCAGGGTAATATGTACCTCATAAAAGCTATTTGGGAGTGTTTCTGTTTCTTCAATTTGCCGGAAGAGCTTAAAAAAGAATTGGGAGTATGTCCTCTTTTAAAGGTTTTGTAGAATTCACTGGTGAATCCATCTGGACCTGGGCTTTTGTGTTTGGGGAGACTTTTGATTACCGATTCTATTTCCTCGATGGAGATAGGTTTGTTGAGGTATTCCAAATCTTCTTGTTGCAGACTTGGGAAGCTATAGGAATTCAGGAATTTGTCCATTTCTTCTAGGTTCTCTTGTTTTGTGGCGTACAGGCTCTCATAGTAATCTCTGATGATCTTTTGAATTTCTGTGTTTTCAGTTGTGATGTCCCCGTTTTCATTTCTGATTCTATTTATTTGGGTTCTCTCTTTTCCTTTTCTTACAAGTCTTGCAAGTGGTTTGTCAATCTTGTTTATTTTTTCAAAGAACCAGCTTTTGGTTTCGTTGATCTTCTGGATTGTTTTTTGACATTCCATCTCATTGATTTCTGCTCTAAATTTTATTATTTCTTTCTTTCTGCTTGGGTTGGGCTCCTTTTGTTGATCACTCTCTAAGATCTTAAGTTGTGAAGTGAGACTGCTTATGATGGCCTTTTCTACTTTTCTGATGAATGCTTGAAGAGCTATGAACTTGCCTCTTAACACTGCTTTCGCTGTATCCCACAAGTTCTGGTAATTCGTGTCTTCAGTCTCATTTGTTTCCAGGAATCTTTGGATTTCCTCTTTGATTTCTTTTTATGACTTGCTGGTTGTTCAGCAGTGAGCTGTTTAGTTTCCAGGTACTTGGTATTGGTCTCTGTTTTTGTGTACAATTAACTTCTATTTTCAGTGCCTCGTGGTCTGAAAAAATAGTTGGCACAATTTCTATCTTCTTGATTTAATGGAGGTATGATTTATGGCTCAGCATGTGATCTATTTTTGGATATGTTCCATGTGCACTGGAGAAGAAAGTGTATTCAGCTTTTTGGGGATGAAATGCCCTGTATATGTCAACCAGCCCTCTTTCTTCCATCTCTTCTTTTAGGGCCAGTATTTCCTTGGTAAGTTTCAATCTTGTTGATCTATCCAGGGTTGATAGAGCAGTGTTGAAGTCTCCAACTACAATTGTGTTGCTGTCAATGTCTTCTTTGAAGTCTATTAGTAGTTGTTTTAGGTATTTTGCTGGCCCCTCATTGGGTTCATATATGTTTAATAGCATGATTTCTTCCTGATATATTCATCCCTTGACTATTCAGAAGTGACCTTCACTGTCCCTTCTGACCTTCTTCAGCCTGAAGTCTATGTTGTCAGATACCAGTATGGCTACCCCAGCCTTTTTGGATGGGTTTTTTTGAAAGAAGGATTGTTTTCCAGCCTTTTATTTTGAGCCTGTCTTTGCTCCGATTGTTCAGGTGTGTTTCTTGAAGGCAGCAGAATGTTGGATTCAATATTTTGATCCATTGTGTCACTTTGTGTCTCTTAACTGGTGCATTTAGACCATTGACATTGAGAGAGATTATTGTCATGGGATTTTGTGCCATCTTTCTGAATAGGTTGGTTGTTCTTTTGGGTTATGTCTCGTCTTATAGTAGATCTTTCAGTCCTTCTTTTTAAGGTTGGTTTTGATTTTACAAAGTTCCTAAACTGTTGTTTATCCAATAAGTTGTATATCTGTCCTTCAAATCTGAGTGAGAGTTTAGCCAGATAAAGAATTCTTGCTGAGGCATTCATTTCATTAAGTTTTTTTTTATTATATCCCACCACTGCCTTCGGGCTTGAGGGTGTCTTCTGAGAAGTCTGCTGAAAGTCGAATGGATGCTCCTTTGTATACAATTTCCTTCTTTGATCTTGCTGCCTGAAGAATTATGTCTCTGTCTATGGCATCCATTACTTTGACTAGGATGTGTCTTGGGGTCTTTCTATTGGGGTCTCTTCTTGCTGGTCCGTGTCAGGCTTCTTGGATCTGGATGCCTTCGTCCCTTTAACTTGGGGAACTTTTCAGCCAGGATGTTTTTAACTGTTTTAATTTCCTTGGGGTTACTTTCCTGTCCCTCTGGGACTCCGATGATTCTTATGTTGTTCCACCTGGCTTCATCCCATTGTTCTCTGTTCCGTTGCTGATCCATTTTCCGGTCTTTTTCCATCTTATGTAGATCTCTGAGTACTTTCTGCAGCCATCTTCAGTCTCACTGATTCTCTCTTCCGCTGCTGTCATCCTACTGTTGAGAGCCCCGATTGTGTTTTTTCATTTTGTCTACTGAGTTTTTAAGCGATGATATTTCTATTTGCATGATTCTCATATCTGCTCTCATTTCCTCCCGTAGCTTGACTGCCCTTTCAACTGCTTCGTTTATGTTCTCCTGTATTTTATTGGACATCTGCTCAATTTTTTTCATTGAGCTCCTTAAACATCCTACCAATTTCTTCTCTGATTTCATTGTCAGAGAGATAATGCACATCTGTATTCTTTTTTGAGTCTTCAGGGTTGATTCCTTCATCTGTTCTTCGAGCTGGGGATCTGCGTTGTCTTCCCATGGTGTTATGGTGTTCAGGGATAGATTCCTCTGGTGTACTGTTTCTTTTTTCTTGAGGGTATTACCTTCCCTTGGTGTTGAATTTCCTAGTTTTTCTATTAATAAACAGCCGCGTTAGCGACGCGCCCGCCCGGCCAGCCGCACACCCCAGGGAGGTTACCTGAGGTGGAGTCAGGCCGGTGTGAGAGTTCAAAATGACCGTTTACTTCCAGTTCCGCTCGGACTTCTGGGGGTTGTAGTTCCACCTTCTGCCGAGACCTGGGACTCTACCACCACCCTAGGCGCCCGCCCTGCCAGCCATACACCCCAAGGATGTTACCTGAGGTGGAGTCCGAAACAAATCTTAACACAAATGATTCAAAGTAATTGCTGTATCATATAAGATTATATTAATTTTTTGTAATGAACAAACCATCTTTTGTGTAACTA
>JAJIBD010023704.1:0-119217 GCA_021461705.1 Cryptotis parvus | reverse complement strand
AAACTGTGCGGGCTGGGACAGAGACTTACAGAGTGCTAGCCCAGCTCTGCCCCTCCCTTGTTCAGCACCACGCTACCATGATGGCGCGGAGCCCCCAAAGGTATGGCATGCTGTGAGTACAAAGGTCCCACCGGATGACAGAACTAGTATAGGAAAGAGCAAAGTGGTTTATATTCACAAATTTTATCATGATTACATGATGACATGTTAAAATAATAATATATTGGATGTTGGGTTAGAACAATTTATTAATTTTACCCATTTCCCCAGATTTTATTTTTTTAACTTAAAG
Organism: Cryptotis parvus; assembly: GCA_021461705.1. Taxonomy (NCBI): domain Eukaryota; kingdom Metazoa; phylum Chordata; class Mammalia; order Eulipotyphla; family Soricidae; genus Cryptotis; species Cryptotis parvus. The sequence goes on along the minus strand of JAJIBD010023704.1, from coordinate 118,925 downwards.
ACATGTGCTATATTTTATTTTTATTTTTTTTTTTTGTTTCTTTTTTTTTTTTTTTTTTTTTTTTTTATTTTTAATTTTTTATTATACCACAGTGAAACATACAATTACAAAGGTGATCATAGTTGGTTCTTGGTAATACAGTATACCAGCACCCATCCCTCCACCAGTGCCCCATTTCCACCACCAATGTACCCCACCCCCTCCTGCCCACCCCCATGCTGCCTTAATACCAGGTACCCCAGTTTCCTCTCTTTCTCTCTCTGTCTCTCTCTCTGTCTCTGCATCTCTCTGCCTCTTATTTTACACATTGTGGCTAGCCCTGCAGGTATTTAGAGTTTATCACTTAAGTCTCTGTGTATATTCAATGGTGAGTCTTAATCTGCCATTACCATTTCCCACATTTAGTAAAACACTGGTATCTATTTATGTCGTATTAATGAATGCAGTCATTCTATATCTGTCCTTTTCCTTCTGACTAATTTCACTCAGCATGATAGTCTCCATGTCCCTCCATTTGCAGGTAAATTTCATAATGTCATCTTTTCTGACAGCCGCATAGTATTCCATAGTGTAGATGAACCACAGTTTCTTTAGCCAGTCCTCTGTTCTCGGGCATTTAGGCTGTTTCCAGATTCTAGCTATAGTGAATAGCGCAGAGATGAATAAAGAAGTACAGATAGTGTTTCTGCTATGTGTTTTTCGGTCTCTCGGGTATATTCCCAGGAGTGCTATTGCTGGATCAAATGGGAGCTCAATATCTAGTTTTCGGAGGAATGCCCATATTGTTTTCCAAAAGGGCTGGACCAGTCGGCACTCCCACCAACAGTGGATCAGAGTCCCTTTTTCCCCCACATCCACGCCAGCACTGGTTGTTCTTGCTGTTTTGGATGTGTGCCAGTCTCTGTGGTGTGAGATGGTACCTCATTGTTGTTTTGATTTGCATCTCCCTGATGATTAAAGATGAAGAACACTTTTTCATATGCCTTTTGGCCATTCGAATTTCTTCTTTTTGGAAGCTTCTGTTCATTTCTTCTCCCCATTTTTTGATGGGGTTGGCTGTTTTTTTCTTGTGGAGTGCTACCAGTGCCTGATATATCCTGGATATTAACCCCTTGTCAGATGGGTATTGGGTGAATATCCTTTCCCACTCTGTGGATTGTCTTTGTATCTTGGTCACCGTTTCTTTTGAGGTGCAGAAGCTTTTTAGTTTTATATAATCCCATTTGTTTATCTTTGCTTCCATTTGCTTGGTCAGTGGTGTGTCATCTTTAAAGATACTTTTCGTTTCGATGTCGTAGAGCGTTTCTCCTATGTTTTCTTCGATGTACCTTATAGATTCATGTCTGATGTTGAGATCTAGAATCCATTTTGATCTGACTTTCGTGCATGGCGTTAGAAGGAGGTCTAGGTTCATTTTTTTACATGTAGCTGCCCAGTTTTCCCAGCACCATTTGTTGAAGAGGCTTTCTTTGCTCCACTTAATATTTTTTGCTCCTTTATCGAAGATTAAGTGGTTGTATATTTGAGAATGTGTTTCAGGATACTCAGTTCTATTCCACAGGTCTACAGGTCTGTCTCTATACCAATACCACACTGTCTTAATTACAACTGCTCTGTAGTAGAGCTTGAGGTTGGGGAAAGTGATACCTCCCATCTTCTTTTTCCCAAGGATTGCTTTAGCTATTCGTGGAGTTTTATTATTCCATACAAATTTCAGGAGTGTTTGTTCAATTTCTTTGAAGAACATCATGGGTATCTTTATAGGGACCGCATTGAATCTGTATAAAGCTCTAGGGAGTATTACCATTTTGATAATATTGATCCTTCCGATCCATGAGCAGGGAATATGTCTCCATTTCCTCAGGTCTTCTTTTATTTCCTGAAGTAACGTTTTGTAGTTTTCTTTGTAGAGATCCTTTACATTCTTTGTCAAACTGATTCCTAGGTATTTGATTTTCTGCGGCGCAATTGTGAATGGGATAGTTTCTTTAATGTCCCTTTCTTCTCTTTCGCTGTTTGCATATAGGAAGGCCATTGACTTTTGGGTATTGATTTTGTACCCTGCTACTCTGCTATAGGAATGTATTATTTCTAGGAGCCTCTTGGTAGAGAGTTTCGGGTTTTCCAGGTATAATATCATGTCATCTGCAAATAGTGATAACTTGGCTTCTTCCCTTCCTATCTGGATGCCCTTAATGTCTTTTTTCTTCCCTAATTGCTATAGCAAGTACTTCCAGTACTATATTGAATAGAAGTGGTGAGAGTGGGCAGCCTTGTCTTGTCCCTGATCTTAAGGGGAAGGCTTTCAGTTTTTCCCCATTGAGAATGATGCTCGCTGTGGGCTTGTAGTAGATGGCCTGGATTATCTTGAGGAAGGTTCCTTCAATCCCCATTTTACGGAGAGCTTTCATCATGAACGGGTGTTGGATCTTGTCAAATGCCTTCTCTGCATCTATTGATATGATCATATGGTTTTTATTTTTCTTTTTGTTGATATGATGTATTATGTTGATTGATTTGCGAATGTTGAACCATCCTTGCATGCCCGGGATGAATCCCACTTGGTCATGGTGTATAATCTTTTTGATGACTCTTTGGATTCTATTTGCTAGTATTTTGTTGAAGATCTTAGCATCTGTATTCATCAGGGAGATTGGTCTGTAGTTTTCCTTTTTGGTGGCATCTTTGTCTGCTTTGGGTATCAGGGTGATATGTGCCTCGTAAAAGCTATTTGGGAGTGTTTTTGTTTCTTCAATTTGTTGGAAGAGCTTAAAAAGAATTGGGAGTAGGTCCTCTTTAAAGGTTTTGTAGAATTCACTGGTGAATCCATCTGGACCTGGGCTTTTGTGTTTGGGGAGACTTTTGATTACTGATTCTATTTCCTCGATGGAGATAGGTTTGTTGAGGTATTCCAAATCTTCTTGTTGCAGACTTGGGAAGCTATAGGAATTCAGGAATTTGTCCATTTCTTCTAGGTTTTCTTGTTTTGTGGCGTACAGGCTCTCATAGTAATCTCTGATGATCTTTTGAATTTCTGTGGTTTCTGTTGTGATGTCCCCGTTTTCATTTCTGATTCTATTTATTTGGGTTCTCTCTTTTCCTTTTCTTACAAGTCTTGCAAGTGGTTTGTCAATCTTGTTTATTTTTTCAAAGAACCAGCTTTTGGTTTCGTTGATCTTCTGGATTGTTTTTTGACATTCCATCTCATTGATTTCTGCTCTAAGTTTTATTATTTCTTTCTTTCTGCTTGGGTTGGGCTCCTTTTTGTTGATCACTCTCTAAGATCTTAAGTTGTGAAGTCAGACTGTTTATGATGGCCTTTTCTTCTTTTCTGATAAATGCTTGAAGAGCTATGAACTTGCCTCTTAACACTGCTTTTGCTGTATCCCACAAGTTCTGGTAATTCGTGTCTTCAGTCTCATTTGTTTCCAGGAATCTTTGGATTTCCTCTTTGATTTCTTTTATGACTTGCTGGTTGTTCAGCAGTGAGCTGTTTAGTTTCCAGGTACTTGGTATTGGTCTCCGTTTTTGTGTACAATTAACTTCTATTTTCAGTGCCTCATGGTCTGAAAAAGTAGTTGGCACAATTTCTATCTTCTTGATTTTATGGAGGTATGATTTATGGCTCAGCATGTGATCTATTTTGGAGTATGTTCCATGGGCACTGGAGAAGAAAGTGTATTCAGCTTTTTGGGGGTGAAATGTCCTGTATATGTCTACCAGCCCTCTTTCTTCCATCTCCTCTTTTAGGGCCAGTATTTCCTTGGTAAGTTTCAATCTTGTTGATCTATCCAGGGTTGATAGAGCAGTGTTGAAGTCTCCAACTACAATTGTGTTGCTGTCAATGTCTTCTTTGAAGTCTATTAGTAGTTGTTTTAGGTATTTTGCTGGCCCCTCGTTGGGTGCATATATGTTTAATAGCGTGATTTCTTCCTGATATATGCATCCCTTGACTATTAAGAAGTGACCTTCACTGTCCCTTCTGACCTTCTTCAGCCTGAAGTCTATGTTGTCAGATACCAGTATGGATACCCCAGCCTTTTTGGATGGGTTGTTTGAATGAAAGATTGTTTTCCAGCCTTTTATTTTGAGCCTGTCTTTGCTCCGATTGTTCAGGTGTGTTTCTTGCAGGCAGCAGAATGTCGGATTCAATTTTTTGATCCATTGTGCCACTCTGTGTCTCTTAACTGGTGCATTTAGACCATTGACATTGAGAGAGATTATTGTCATGGGATTTTGTGCCATCTTTCTGAATAGGTTGGTTGTTCTTTTGGGTGATGTCTTGTCTTATAATAGATCTTTCAGTCCTTCTTTTAAGGTTGGTTTTGATTTTACAAAGTTCCTAAGCTGTTGTTTATCCAAGAAGTTGTATATCTGTCCTTCAAATCTGAGCGAGAGTTTAGCCGGATAAAGAATTCTTGCTGAGGCATTCATTTCATTAAGTTTTTTCACTATATCCCACCACTGCCTTCGGGCTTGGAGGGTGTCTTCTGAGAAGTCTGCTGAAAGTCGAATGGATGCTCCTTTGTATACAATTTCCTTCTTTGATCTTGCTGCCTGAAGAATTATGTCTCTGTCTATGGCATCCATTACTTTGACTAGGATGTGTCTTGGGGTCTTTCTATTGGGGTCTCTTCTTGCTGGTACGCGGTCGGGCTTCTTGGATCTGGATGCCTTCGTCCCTTAACTCGGGGAACTTTTCAGCCAGGATGTTTTTAACTGTTTTAATTTCCTTGGGGTTACTTTCTTGTCCCTCTGGGACTCCTATGATTCTTATGTTGTTCCGCCTGGCTTCATCCCATTGTTCTCTATTTCGTTGCTGATCCATTATCCGGTCTTTTTCCATCTTATGTAGATCTCTGAGTGCTTTCTGCAGCTCATCTTCAGTCTCGCTGATTCTCTCTTCCGCTGCTGTCATCCTACTATTCAGAGCCCCGATTGTGTTTTTCATTTCGTCTACTGAGTTTTTAAGCGATGATATTTCTATTTGCATGGTTCTCATTTCTGCTCTCATTTCCTCCCGTAGTTTATTGACAGCCCTTTCAACTGCTTCGTTTATGTTCTCCTGTATTTTATTGGACATCTGCTCAATTTTTTCGTTGAGCTCCTTAAACATCCTACCAATTTCTTCTCTGGTTTCACTGTCAGAGAGATCATGCACATCTGTATTCTTTTTTGAGTCTTCAGGGTCGATTCCTTCATCTGTTCTTCGAGCTGGGGATCTGCGTTGTTTCCCCATGGTGTTGTGGTGTTCAGGGATAGATTCCTCTGGTGTACTGTTTCTTTTTTCTTGAGGGTATTACCTTCCCTTGGTGTTGAAATTCCTAGTTTTTCTATTAATAAGCGGCCGCGTTAGCCGCCGCCCGGCCAGCCACACACCCCAGGGAGGTAGGGTACCTGAGATGCAGACAGGCCGGTGTGAGAGTTCAAAATGACGGTTTACTTCCGGTTCCGCTCGGACTTCTGGGGGTTGTAGTTCCACCTTCTGCCGAGACCTGGGGCTGTACCACGGCCCCAGGTGCCCGCCCCGCCAGCCACACACCCCAGGGAGGTAGGGTACCTGAGATGCAGACAGGCCGGTGTGAGAGTTCAAAATGACGGTTTACTTCCGGTTCCGCTCGGACTTCTGGGGGTTGTAGTTCCACCTTCTGCCGAGACCTGGGGCTGTACCACGGCCCCAGGTGCCCGCCCCGGCCAGCCACACACCCCAGGGAGGTAGGGTACCTGAGATGCAGACAGGCCGGTGTGAGAGTTCAAAATGACGGTTTACTTCCGGTTCCGCTCGGACTTCTGGGGGTTGTAGTTCCACCTTCTGCCGAGACCTGGGGCTGTACCACGGCCCCAGGCTGCCCGCCCGGCCAGCCACACACCCCAGGGAGGTAGGGTACCTGAGATGCAGACAGGCCGGTGTGAGAGTTCAAAATGACGGTTTACTTCCGGTTCCGCTCGGACTTCTGGGGGTTGTAGTTCCACCTTCTGCCGAGACCTGGGGCTGTACCACGGCCCCAGGTGCCCGCCCGGCCAGCCACACACCCCAGGGAGGTAGGGTACCTGAGATGCAGACAGGCCGGTGTGAGAGTTCAAAATGACGGTTTACTTCCGGTTCCGCTCGGACTTCTGGGGGTTGTAGTTCCACCTTCTGCCGAGACCTGGGGCTGTACCACGGCCCCAGGTGCCCGCCCGGCCAGCCACACACCCCAGGGAGGTAGGGTACCTGAGATGCAGACAGGCCGGTGTGAGAGTTCAAAATGACGGTTTACTTCCGGTTCCGCTCGGACTTCTGGGGGTTGTAGTTCCACCTTCTGCCGAGACCTGGGGCTGTACCACGGCCCCAGGTGCCCGCCCCGGCCAGCCACACACCCCAGGGAGGTAGGGTACCTGAGATGCAGACAGGCCGGTGTGAGAGTTCAAAATGACGGTTTACTTCCGGTTCCGCTCGGACTTCTGGGGGTTGTAGTTCCACCTTCTGCCGAGACCTGGGGCTGTACCACGGCCCCAGGTGCCCGCCCCGGCCAGCCACACACCCCAGGGAGGTAGGGCACCTGAGATGCAGACAGGCCGGTGTGAGAGTTCAAAATGACGGTTTACTTCCGGTTCCGCTCGGACTTCTGGGGGTTGTAGTTCCACCTTCTGCCGAGACCTGGGGCTGTACCACGGCCCCAGGTGCCCGCCCGCCAGCCACACACCCCAGGGAGGTAGGGCACCTGAGATGCAGACAGGCCGGTGTGAGAGTTCAAAATGACGGTTTACTTCCGGTTCCGCTCGGACTTCTGGGGGTTGTAGTTCCACCTTCTGCCGAGACCTGGGGCTGTACCACGGCCCCAGGTGCCCGCCCCGGCCAGCCACACACCCCAGGGAGGTAGGGTACCTGAGATGCAGACAGGCCGGTGTGAGAGTTCAAAATGACGGTTTACTTCCGGTTCCGCTCGGACTTCTGGGGGGTTGTAGTTCCACCTTCTGCCGAGACCTGGGGCTGTACCACGGCCCCAGGTGCCCGCCCCGCCAGCCACACACCCCAGGGAGGTAGGGTACCTGAGATGCAGACAGGCCGGTGTGAGAGTTCAAAATGACGGTTTACTTCCGGTTCCGCTCGGACTTCTGGGGGTTGTAGTTCCACCTTCTGCCGAGACCTGGGGCTGTACCACGGCCCCAGGTGCCCGCCCCGGCCAGCCACACACCCCAGGGAGGTAGGGCACCTGAGATGCAGACAGGCCGGTGTGAGAGTTCAAAATGACGGTTTACTTCCGGTTCCGCTCGGACTTCTGGGGGTTGTAGTTCCACCTTCTGCCGAGACCTGGGGCTGTACCACGGCCCCAGGGTGCCCGCCCCGGCCAGCCACACACCCCAGGGAGGTAGGGTACCTGAGATGCAGACAGGCCGGTGTGAGAGTTCAAAATGACGGTTTACTCCGGTTCCGCTCGGACTTCTGGGGGTTGTAGTTCCACCTTCTGCCGAGACCTGGGGCTGTACCACGGCCCCAGGGTGCCCGCCCCGCCAGCCACACACCCCAGGGAGGTAGGGTACCTGAGATGCAGACAGGCCGGTGTGAGAGTTCAAAATGACGGTTTACTTCCGGTTCCGCTCGGACTTCTGGGGGTTGTAGTTCCACCTTCTGCCGAGACCTGGGGCTGTACCACGGCCCCAGGTGCCCGCCCGGCCAGCCACACACCCCAGGGAGGTAGGGTACCTGAGATGCAGACAGGCCGGTGTGAGAGTTCAAAATGACGGTTTACTTCGGTTCCGCTCGGACTTCTGGGGGTTGTAGTTCCACCTTCTGCCGGGACCTGGGGCTGTACCACGGCCCCAGGTGCCCGCCTCGCCAGCCACACACCCCCAGGGAGGTAGGGTACCTGAGATGCAGTCAGGCCGGTGTGAGAGTTCAAAATGACGGTTTACTTCCGGTTCCGCTCGGACTTCTGGGGGTTGTAGTTCCACCTTCTGCCGAGACCTGGGGCTGTACCACGGCCCCAGGTGCCCGCCCCGCCAGCCACACACCCCAGGGAGGTAGGGTACCTGAGATGCAGACAGGCCGGTGTGAGAGTTCAAAATGACGGTTTACTTCTGGTTCCGCTCGGACTTCTGGGGGTTGTAGTTCCACCTTCTGAGATGCAGACAGGCCGGTGTGAGAGTTCAAAATGACGGTTTACTTCTGGTTCCGCCCGGACTTCTGGGGGTTGTAGTTCCACCTTCTGCCGAGACCTGGGGCTGTACCACGGCCCCAGGTGCCCGCCCCGCCAGCCACACACCCCAGGGAGGTAGGGTACCTGAGATGCAGACAGGCCGGTGTGAGAGTTCAAAATGACCCATGTGCTATATTTTATAGGGGCCACTCCCATAGTGCTGGGTGGGGTCCACTGTGTGGTTCTGGGAATTAACCCAGGGCCTCTTGTGCTCGAGGCCTCTTTTACCACTTGTGCAATCTCCTTGGCTCTTTCCTGGCCTTTAAAAAACTATGACCACTGGAGCCAGAACTAGTACAGGGGCTCAGACTGCCTCATGAGCAGCCAACCCCCGTTCAAATTCTGACATCACATATGCTCTCCTGAATACACTGAGTGAGCACCCCCATACACAGCTGGAGTGTGGTCACTTGGAGCCTTAGCTTCAGGGCTTGCCCATGGAGCATGCGGGCCCAGTGTGGGATCTGCTGACTTAGAAACAGCAGCAGCTGGAGGGGGGGGGTGCAAGAGAGCCCGTATGTGGCAGGTGCCACAGCACTAACCTTGCCGCCACCCAGAGTGCCGGGCTACTGTGTTTATTTTTATGGGTTTTCACATGAGGCTTCTAGAAGAGAAATGATTTTCTCAGGGACCAGCCGTTACTAAGTGGCAGGTGGTAATTTGAGCCTAGGATTTGGGACTCGTGGGCTCTGTGCTTTTACCAATTAGTTATGGCTGCAGTCAGAAGGACTCAGTAATGCCAACCCTCACAAGCGTTTCCAAGATTATATCGTAGTGTGGTGGTCCTGTAGTTTAGGGCCTGAGCTATACTATGTTGTAGTGGACACGTAGTTTAGGACCTGAACTATATCATGTTATAGTGGATACATAGTTTAGGACCTGAGCTATATCATGTTGTAGTGGGCACGTAGTTTAGGACCTGAGCTATATCATGTTGTAGTGGACACGTAGTTTAGGACCTGAGCTATATCATGTTGTAGTGGACACGTAGTTTAGGACCTGAGCTATATCATGGTATAGAGGACACTTAGTTTAGGGCCTGAGTTCAGAAGTGACAGTGGCTTTAATGTTAAAGAAGAAAGCTGGACAGGAGATATGGAGAAGTGGGGGAGAAAGGAAGCAAGGAGGAGAGGCGGGGGGCATGTTGTCCCCTGCCACCCCCCCACAAAGTACTATCTTGGGCGCTTTGGGCACATTATATGATTCAGACTCTCCCGAGCTTCCCAGTGCCCACCTGCTGTCAGCCTTGAATATTTGCTGGAAGGGTCTAGAGGTCTGCTGGCACTTGAGTGCTCACTCGGCTCTCTGGTCCCTTCTAGTGCTCCATTGGGTGAGTATAGAGTTTGGGGTGGCCATGAAGGGGGATGGCAGAGAATGGCAGCAGATGAGCTCATTGTAGAGGCTGGACAGAGCTGGGTCTTACGAGAAGAGTGGGAGCCCTATTTTTATCGTCTGACTCACCCAGGGAAATTTGGAGCCACGTCCCTAGTATTCAGAAACTGAATAGTAAGGAAGGTGTGACCAGTGTGGGGAAGGAACAGAAAGAAAGAATATGGGGTCTTTTAAAAGAAGGGTTGTAATTCTAAACTAGTCAAATGCCAGTTGGAACGGAAGGGCGGTATTTTCCTTTAAGGAATTCTAGAAATTTCTTTCAGTGCAATTGGCAAAAAGAAGAGGAAAGAAAGCATACTTTAATCAGGCTAAATAAAGAATCAAGTTTAAGTGGGTTGTGAGGCAATTGCACGAACACAAAAGCCTTCAGATAAGAAAGATGTGAAGGTAGGATTTGTTTACTGGAGGCTTGGAAAGTTCCAGTAACAGAACTCATATCCAACCCCTGTTCTGATTGGGCGACAGGGTCCAAGGTTCAGAGGTAAGTCACTCCTGCCTTTCTCAATGTAAAGCAGAATCTCTTGCTTATGAAAGACCAAGATGGACACACACCCCTGACTCAGTAGGCGGCTGGCAAGGTCAGCGTTCCCCTGGTCACTTTCCCGCCAGGGTGAGGTCTACCTGGACACTTGGTCCTTGTCACCTCCTCGAATCTTCACTCTGACCCTCTGACATGTTTGTTTTTGTCTCTCCTTTTATAGGTGAGGTCACGCTGCTGCTGGGCTGTTTATTCTGTATAGGGTGACCTGACTCAAAGCTTTGTTGTTCACCCACATTAGGGCTTTTCCTTTCAATCCCATGACCATGACCAGAAATTTCTCTCCTCGCACTAATCATGTAGAAGTCTGCTTTGACCTTTCAGAGTGCATGGCTGGCCCACTTCTATTCACATCAGAGAGAATCCTGGGGAGTCAGGGGAAGCGGTGGTGGTGGGGGATTGCTCTATTGCTCTCTGTTAAGTGCAACTTGTATTCACTTGGTATTGAGAAAAAGTAGAGAGGGGGAGGATGTTCCGGCAGATAGCAGTGAGAGGACAGTCTGTAGCTCTCTGGTCTGACCTCTGTTCTCACTCGGGTTCCCTTTAACTCCAACCCCAACTCTTCATCCATCTGGGTTACAGCAGAATGGAAAGATAGAGGCCTCTGTTCTGGCCATTAGCCCGAGTCCTTCAAGATAGCTTTCTTCAGGGGGAACTTACTTGGGAAACTTTTATCACTAATTCCATTTTCACTTCACTCACAATGGCCTCTTTGTCATCGTAGCAAATTGCTTTACCAAGAGCAAGCTTCTTCAGCACCTTTATAGCCTTCATTGTTATCAGTCGGTGCTTTAAGAAAGGAATCACAGCCTTCACTTTCTTGGTGGGAAAAATATTAAGCAACAAATTGAGCCAAACAGGACAGTTGTTCTTTCGATATTCAGCTCATCAAACTTCACTGGGTCGCTAGTTCTCTTAGCTTTATTGGCGGCAATAGCAGACAGAGAAACCACAGGATCAATCTTCTGAGCCAGCAGCATTCCCCTTAGTAAGGATGTGTGCAGTTAGAAAGCATGACTTTGTGACCGTGCCTCAGCAGGGAACAGGACATCCTGAGCAGTGGGGTCCCTGGAAATCCACCTACCACCTCCATCACCCCAGAGAGCCATCTACCACCTCCATCACCCTGGAAAGTCACCTACCACCTCCATCACCCCAGAGAACCACCTACCACCTCCATCACCCCAGAGAGCCACCTACCACCTCCATCACCCCAGAGAGCCACCTACCACCTCCATCACCCCAGAGAGCCACCTACCACCTCCATCACCCCAGAGAGCCACCTACCACCTCCATCACCCCAGAGAGCCACCTATCATCTCCATCACCACAGAGAGCCATCTACCACCTCTACCACCCCAGAGAGTCACCTACCACCTCCATCACCCCAGAGAGCCACCTACCACCTCCATTACCCCAGAGAACCACCTACCACCTCCATCACTCCAGAGAGCCACCTACCACCTCCATCACCCCAGAGAGCCACCTATCACCTCCATCACTGCAGAGAGCCACCTACCACCTCCATCACCTCAGAAAGTCACCTACCACCTCCATCACTCCAGAGAGCCACCTCCCACCTCCATCACCCTAGAGAGCCACCTACCACCTCCATCACCCTGGAAAGTCACCTACCACCTCCATCACCCCAGAGAGCCACCTACCACCTCCATCACCCCAGAGAGCCACCTATCACCTCCATCACCCCAGAGAGCCACCTATCACCTCCATCACCCCAGAGAGCCACCTATCACCTCCATCACCCCAGAAATCCACCTACTACCTCCATCATGGGACACAGCTTGGACTATTGTGTGTTGCTATTGTGTCCACATACGCTGCCACCTGATGGGCTTCAGGAAGCTCTGAGTCAGCACTATGTCAGCCTGGATGGGTGATTCTACCCCAGGGTCCCTTCTGCCCCCCTCTCAGAGATCGTCGTCAATGTCTAGAGATGTCTTAAGCTGTCACGATCGTGCTATTGGCAGTTGGTATATTGAGACCAGAGATGCTGTGAAACCCTCTATGGTGTTCAGGGAACCCTGAATGCAATGAGTTACCCAATCCTAGAGTGAGCAGTGCTGGGGCTGGGATGACCTCAGCAGGGGTCAAAGATTTCCCACTTACATCAGCCTCAGATACCAGGAGCTTGTTGGCCAGGCAGACTCCCAGCTCACGCCCGGGCAGATTGGACTCACATGGAGTCTTTCAGCAAGATCTTTTAGTAAGGGCTGGAACTTTGAGAAGTGTGGGTCAGAGAAAAAAATTTTCTGGCCTATATTTACATTCCTGTGGTCTTTCTATTCTAATTTTTACAAATGATGTAAATTTTTACAAATGATGTAAACTTTATTATAGTTTTGGTAAGATGGTTACAATAAAGATTGTAGTATTGATTTACGAGCCACTGCACATCCCGGTCTACCCCCAGCTAAATTGCTCGCTGCTGTCCTAAAGGGCGCTTGGAGCAGGAGATACCAAGTTTGAATCAAACTGGGCAGCAGATCTGGCAGATGGAAGCCGAAATGTTATGAGGGAGAATCATCATGGGAGAAGGAGAGTCCCGGAGCTACAGACTCGTCCTGAGCAAAGCAACAGGCTTAGAGGGTGAAGAGGAAGTGGGGGGGGGAGAGAGCCCAGGAGGGTGGGCGGGAGGAACCGAGGCGTAAGGGAGACACGAGCAGTGACCCCTTGGTCCGTGAAGACCCCAGGCAGCCCGAGCCCTCTGGCATGTAAGTCTCTGTGGGGGCAGAAGGGGCTTCTGGAGGAACCAGTGACAAGCCCTGGGACCCGACAAGGTCACTCCTCTGGTGTGTGTCAGCTAGTTTGAGCAGGTGGACACTAGGAGAGTCCATAAGTATTTGTTTGGGTTCACATCAGCGCACCACAGATTAGTGGCCTAAACATCAGGCCACATTAATTTTCCAATCTTTCTTGGTGCCACAGTGTGTGGACACAGATCTGGGTTGTTCGGAGATTCCCCGACTGTAAATAAACACTCATCTCTGTCTGCTGAGGGCTTGCTCTCCGTGTTGTTTCCAGAGTTCCTCATCCTAGAATGTGCCTAGTCATCCTGGATCAGAGTCCACCCTCAGACCTCATTTCCACTGAATTTCCTTTTTAAAATCAAAAATCGTCTTATTCTGAGGTATCAAAATCATCTTATTCTGAGGTACGGGGCGTTAGACTTTATAGGAATTGGTGGGATGGACCCCCTCGAAGTCCGCTCTGCCCCAGACACACTCCACCCCAGGCCTCCCATTCATGTCTACTGGCTTGTCGTGACCACCAATGTATGACCTTTTCTTTCCTGCCCTCCCCACTAAGACTTTAAGTCTAGGGACTGCTAGCGAGGAAACACACTGACACTCATGTGTTGGGAAGACAATGTGAATTGTGAGCCAGAGACACTGTTCTTCCTTCCAGAAGGCATTTCCTTCTCTCTAGGGGTACAGCACCTCGGAGCAAGACCCCAAATTAACCACAGCACTTACTAGTAAATAGTTAGAGCATGCTTGTCTTAAGGTTCTGACAGTAAGGCCAAAGGACAGAGAGTACAGAAACTTTTTTTTAAGTATACTGCAGCTATTGTTCGGTATAATGAAAAGTCATTAAGCATATTAGCTGCTGATTTTCTAATCAAGTGCTTACATTTTCCCCATGCTAACCTAAGTAAAAGGAAATATTGGGCATTTGCAAAACATGTTTAAACAAAAAAGATTCAGAGACAAGAAGTGCCTCTCATCTTAATTATTTTTTTGCATCATAAAAACCTCGGGAACAATACTTTTGCAGCATAATAGACGGGGAGCAGCTGTAGAAAACATCTCACTTTCTTTGTTTGGAAACAATGATTTGCATTTGGAAAGAAAAAGTCTCTCTGTCCAGCTATTTTATTCCAAGGGAGGGTGTATCTGAGAGAACAAAATGCCCCATCTGAGGAGTAACTCATGTCCATCAGACACTGGTAAAACTTTTGAGGGAACGACTTGAAAACCTGCTTGTTTTTTGTTACTGCTGGTTCAAGGTGTCTGGGTGGCTGCTGAGTGTGCAGGAGAAGGAGGCCCGTTGGATTGCCCCAAGCACTCTTGCAGCCTTTGAGAGTGGAAGGAGAACTTGTTCTCCCATCAACATCAGCACAGACTTTTTTTTCCAGAGGGTTAAAATAAAATTACCCATCAATTAAAATACTGGAAGAGTAATTAGTCCAGTACCTGAGCTGACCGTACTTGGTGGACAGTGCCCCATCTCTGCAGAAGTTCTTTGTCATGGCTCTGTGTTCATTGTGTTGCCTGGTAGGCGTCAACATGATTATGGGTCGCTGTGTTGTGTCATTCCCTGCCCTCCTGTGTTGCCTCCATCAATCTCTATTAGCTATTGTTAGCTACTGTCATAACCAATCTTCCCAGAACTCAGTGATTTAAGTAACAGTTCTCTACTGTTTCTTTTAGATAACTGGTAACTCGGTGGTCTTACTGCTCTGTGTCAGTCTGGCCTACCTGAACTGGTCTCCTAATGTGTGGTAGTTGGCTGATGTATTTGAGACTATTTAGTCTGTGGTGGTCTTTACCATACTTCTAGTCCTTTCAGCCAAAAAAGTCATAGGAAAGTGAGAAGCTTGGCCAAAGATTTAAATTAAGGAGACTTGTAAAATTGGTGTCTTGGTTTAATAAATATAGGATAATCCATAATTCTACAAACTTTCCATTTATTATCTTCAGATTGCTAACATAACTGAGGTCTAGCAGTCTGAGTTGGAGTAATTGAACTACCCCAATGTACCTCTGCTAGAATGAGATCTCATCCTCTGTGGCTCTCTCCGGCACTGGCATGAATAGTCTAACCAGAGCCTGCAGGGCCCGGAACAAGTCAAAATTGCATCCTTCATGCCTGGAATATGGTGACTCAGTATACAACAGATGACATAAGAGATGACTTATCTCCAATCCAGGAGATCTCTAAATGCATCCTTATTGATACAAATCACCAGTGGAAAGATCCCACTCTCCATGCAGAGTGTATTGTCCTAGATCACACCCAGATTCTTTCTACTGCCTTATTTGGTGTTGATAAACAGCTGTAGGTGAACAGGAGAAAACTAGATTGTCACCTAAGAAGTATCAAAGGGTTAGACATAATCCAAGATAAGTCTCCCTCTCTTTACTTCCTTGAAGTGAGAGCCTTGCTCTACGATTCATTTCATTCCACTGTTCCAGGGATTATTAGATTTGGAAGGATTGGTGTTTGTGCACCGGCTCAATGTCTATTGGACTCTCAGAATTTACCTTTCTCATTCTGTGTTCTTGAACAGTTCTAATTAGTCAGCCCCCCTTGTGTATAACCCATTACACTTAATAATAGCCTTTTTATTCTTTCATTCATTGATTCTCTGAAAAACTATTTAGTGGTTCCTGTGTACAGGGCACTGTTCTGTTCAGACTCTGAATAAAAACATAAATAGAAGCAAAGTTCTCTCTTTAATGGATGGCGTTCTCATTTAGAAGAGAGGGTTGCATGAGGAATAAACAATTATATAAATACGTACCATACCAGAGATCCAGGAGACCCAGGAGAAAATAACAATAAAACTGATTAAGGGACACTGTGTGAGTGGGGAGAGTGTCTGGCCTATGTTAGGCCTATATTGATAAGGGAAGGTCCATTTGGGCTGAGACCTGAATGATGCGAGGGAATGGATTATATATTTATGGACTGTGGATATGTATTTCGGGAAATGTACCTGTGAGGAAGGACAGTGTAAGCTCTTTGAAAATGGAGCCAGTGGAGTTGATTAAACAGGAAGAGAGTAGCGCTAAGGTGTGAGATGAGAGATAGCAGGCTCCTAACCATATCTGCTCTTCTAGTCTAGAGAAACAACTTTAATTTTGTGCTAAGTGGGTAAGTGTGGCAGACAGGAGAATATCTCCCAGAGATGACTTTGTTCTAACCCTCAGGTCATGAGACGATGGTGCCTTAAATGGCAAAGGGACTTTGAAGATGTGATAAAGCAAAGAATTATTAGGGTGGACTCAGTACACTCCACAAGGGTTTGAGATAGGAGGAAGAGAAGGCGTTGTGATGACAGATGGCAGAAGCAGAGATGGGGTGATGGAGGACCGCACATCAGGTGCAGAAGCCTCTAGGAACTAGAAAAGGCAAGGAAGAGACCCTGCTGGAACTTCCAGAAGAAAACAGTTATACCAAGACCTTGATTTTTAACAGATAAGACCCACTTCAAACTTCTGATCTCAAAATCTGCAGGATAACACTTCAAAAAGTCACTCATGGATTTAAGGAGAAGAGTGGTAAAATGCAGCTTGCACTTTAAAGCATCCTCAGCTTACTAGGCAGAGAATGGGTCTGCCCACAAAGAGTCCAGAGAAGACGTTGTGGGGCTTGTCCCAGACCGAGGTATAAAAGATTAGTGACGAATTCGACATACACTTTGGCAGACTGTCGGGGCTGCGGAGAGCAGAGGGGCAGGTATGACACTCGGATTCTTGACTTAGTTCCCTGAGAATATCAAGTGGTATTTATTGAGAATGGGAAGGTTAGAGCACAGTCCAGCTTGGAGCTTTGGCGTCTCTAGGGAGCAGGAGACAGTCGGTCTAGAATTCCACTTGGACATGCTATTTTTGAAATGTCTATAAACGACCAGATTAGAGGTGTCAAATAGTTGTTCTTCTGAATTTGGTCTTATGAATTTAGGGCTCATATTTTGGACTCGTGGTCTAAATGTGAAAGTTGTAAAGGTGTTGCTTAGAACCGTGGAGATCCACGAGGCAGCCTTGGAGAGTCCAGGTTGGGGAAAGCGCGGGTTGTGAGGGGAACAGTAGACTCCGCATGAAACCTCCAGGATTAGCCCCACTCTGCCTTGTCTGGGAACTAGGCTGTGTAGGGGTTGGTTAATGCCCAACAAGATTTCTTGGCTCTTGTTGTCCATGGGCAGAACATGACAGTACCCAGCTGATATCCATAGTGAAAAGATGGGCACTTTCTTAGGCAGATAAAGACATGCTTCAGCCAAGGCTGTGGTCCCAGCAACATGTGCTGTATACCCAGGAAATGGCTTTACTGCACATTCACAGGGTAAATAGTGATCGAACCAAAGGGCAAATAGTTGGGGAAGCAGAAGAAAGTGCACTTCGTGGAGGGCCAGGCAGCTGCCCAGATGGATGCCTTTGCTCTTGTTGACTGTTTGGCCGCCATAAATCTCTGCTGAAGAGCCTCACTATATCCAAAATGAGGGACCGGAAACCCCAAACAAGAGCGGAACGGCTCACCAGGGAAGGCATTAGCCAACCTAAATGCTGCTCTGCTTCCCTGAAGGGAATCTCCGCCATCTGTGCTTGAGCTGCTGTCTCCGCCTTCCTCAGAGAGGAGGGAACCAGCAGGCTCGACACAGGGAGGCGTGGCCAGCTTTGCTTAAAGGATATTAGATGATTAATTCCAGATCATCCACCAGATGAGCTCAACTTCCCTTCTACTTTCCGGGTGAGTGAAGATGGAACCACCATGAAACTGCCTGCAGGAGGGAGAACTGGTTCCCAGGATCGATCCATGGATGGGCTCCATCACAGACCAGGTCCAATTTGGGGTCATTGAAGAAACTCATGATCCTTGCTTGGCTGCGTGGCTGCTTTCTATCCAAGTTGTCTCGCACACAAACTTTCATGCTGTTGCCATGCCCTGTCAGTTAACCGTCACCGCAGTCACTCTCTGCACCACACTGCCCCAAACTCAGTGGCTGATTAGCAGAGGATTTAGCTTTTGCCCATATATCTGTGTGGCAGTTGGGACTGACTGAGATGGCTGTGATCCACGTATTTCCATTCTCGGGCCAGGATGAAGAGGTAGCATCTGTTTGGAGGAAGGTCAAGGTTACCTCTCCAGGTAAAGGTTAGAAACTCAGAGGGCAGCAGAATGACCCAGTTAACGTCCTTCAGACTGAGGCCCAGAAGTCTTGCTCCTGACTTTTTCATCCACATTTCATTGGCCAAGTCCTGTGGCTTGTCCACAGGGAGAGATCACTTCTCTCCTGAAAGTAGGGGGAAAGGGTGAGTATTTGCCAAATAATGATCTTGATAGGGAAGAATTCTATTATTCTTATATGATAAAATGGAAATGCCAGGTGAGCAATGCCATCTCGCAATATTTCACAACTGAAATTGAGAGAAAACATTTTGTATTGATTCATGAACTCCTTATTCTCTAGGCTATTAATGTGTATCTCCATGCCCCTGGTCACAAGATACAGTCTATAAGACAGGACCAAAGTGATCCTCTTGCTACAAAGAACACGCTTGTGGTATTGACCATATAGTGACCTGGTCAGACAGTTGGAGTATGATCAGAATGACTCTCTGTCGTCAGAAGGTAGCTTCTGGCTGGACTTCACGGTGAAGTCTTGAATCTATTCATAGCCAGTGAGCTACTAGTTAAATCCAAGCCTTGTTCCCAGGTCAAATCATGACCATGTTTCTTATGCCTTAAAGTACGATGTGACAAGCTTCAGTTATGACGCTGCAGCAAACAATTGTTTCAGACTCTATTGTCATTATTCCATGTGCCAAGATGACTGAGCGCCAGGCAGCAGCTTGGTCTCAAAGCCAGCCTGGTCTTGACAGCTTGCCCGAGATAACGGGGCATGGGTCTCCCTGAGCTCTGAGGGAGGAATGGAGCCTGCCGCCTACCAGCTTCCCAGCTCGTCTTTGACAACGGGGCTCTCTTTTCCTCTTTTTCAATTTCTAGAAATACTGAGGTCAGTTTCTCCCGTCTTTCTCTGATGTTATGCCTTGACTGTGCCACCATTTTGGGAAAGGTCACATCTGACTCCTGCCATGTGGGTGTTCATGGAACCTAAAGGCAGGGGATGGGGAGGAATGGCAGAGACAGGACAGCGAAGAGGGCCAGGACTCAGAGACTCCTAAGGGCCTTTCTGCACTGAATCTTTCCAAAGTCCTAAAGACAAAAAGCCAGGAATGGTCTTGGCCTCTTGCATAGGTAAACAAATGGTCCATTTTTATTCAAAACCAATTCCCTCTTTCTCTTGAGCATGTGGGCAGATTAGACTCTACCTTCCTGGCCACTCGGTGACTGAGTTTGAGCCAACGAAATATGGGTGGGTAGGATGGGCAGCATCCCCAGACCTTGATGCGAATGTTGGGTCACAGGTTAAAGGTAATAGAATAGACTCCCAAGCAGGGACACCTACTATGGCCTGTCAGAAATAAATTTCCATCATCGATATTTGGGATTATTTGTTAAAGTAGTTAGTGTTGCCTTAATACAATTTGTCATCATAATAGCTTTAACTCATTTTTCATGCATCCAAAGCTACATAGAAAAGGTGGACCAGGGCCAGAGTCATAGTAGAACAGGGAGGGCCTTGCACATGCTGACTGGGGTTCAATCCCCGGCATCCCATAGGGTCCCCCAAGCACCACCAGGAGTAATTCCAACTGTAAAGTCAGGAGAAACCCCTAAGCATTGCCAGGCATAACCCAAAAGGACACATACACACAGAGACACACATAAGCAGACATACACAGAGACACACACACAACTACACACACACACACACACACACACTGTACCATTTGAGGTTCTGAAATGTCCTTCCTATCTCTGAGGCCAGGGACGCTGTCTCGTTTTCCAAGGCATCAGAAATCAGATGGGCTGGACATGTAATGCGATTTGGAGACGACCGCTGGTTTAGAGCCGTTACCGACTGGATCCCACAGAATGCCAAAAGATCACGTGGCCGCCCACCTACAAGATGGTCAGACTTCTTTGTCAAGACCCTGAACGAACGGTTTGAGTATCTTTGTATTCCTGAAGCAACCAGATGCCATTGGGCTACACTGGCATGTGATAGGGTCAAATGGAAATATCATTGGTGCCCGCTCGAGCAAATCGACCGAATAACGGGATGTCAAATGATCAAGTCAAGTGATCAAGTGATCTCTGAGGTCAAGAGGAACATGGTGATGATTGAGCCTCACATCCCGATGAGGCTGCTGCCAGCTGTCCTGTGGAGGTCCTCTAATGGCCTCTAGTGCATCCGACAACATGTCTCAGTCTACTGTAAAGTAATCCAGGGTTGCGGAGTCACCAGTTTCCTGTTTAGGAGATCTGGGGTCAGAGTAGATAAGTAAACGTGCTCAAGACTGCTCAGCTAGGCACGCGGGCAGTCAGAGCCCAAGTTAGGGGACCCTGCAGCTGTGTGTAAGAGCTGCTGCCAAGGTCACAGCTGGGCATACCATTAGCTCTATGGGCAGCTCAATCTGCAGTGGTCATCGGGCATCATTCCCCACAGTCATTTCTGGGTTTTCATTTTGGGCCACACCGGGCGTCATCAGAGCTTGCTTTTGGCTCTGCACTCAGGGATCACTCTTGGAAGACCCAGAGGAATATGTGAAGAGTCAGGGTTTGAACTTCGTGCTGGTAGTGTTAAGGCAAGCACTTGACTACCGCGACTGCGTCTCTTGTCATGTCACTTACCTACTGCACTGTCTCTGGTCATGTCACTCACCTACTGCACTGTCTCAGGTCATGTGACTCACCTACTGCACTGTCTCTCTGGTCATGTCACTAACCTACTCCACTGTCTCTCTGGTCATGTCACTCACCTACTGCACTGTCTCAGGTCATGTCACTCACCTACTGCACTGTCTCTCTGGTCATGTCACTCACCTACTGCTCTGTCTCTGGTCATGTCACTCACCTACTACACTGTCTCTGGTCATGTCACTCACCTACTGCACTGTCTCTGGTCATGTCACTCACCTCCTGCACTGTCTCTCGTCATGTCACTCACCTACTTCACTGTCTCTCTGGTCATGTCACTCACCTACTCCACTGTCTCCGGTCATGTCACTCACCTACTGCACTGTCTCCGGTCATGTCAGTCACCTACTGCACTGTCTCAGGTCATGTCACTCACCTACTGCACTGTCTCTGGTCATGTCACTCACCTACTCCACTGTCTCCGGTCATGTCACTCACCTACTGCACTGTCTCTGGTCATGTCACTCACCTACTGCACTGTCTCAGGTCATGTCAGTCACCTACTGCACTGTCTCAGGTCATGTCACTCACCTACTGCACTGTCTCTGGTCATGTCACTCACCTACTGCACTGTCTCAGGTCATGTCACTCACCTACTGCACTGTCTCTGGTCATGTCACTCACCTACTGCACTGTCTCCGGTCATGTCAGTCACCTACTGCACTGTCTCTGGTCATGTCACTCACCTACTTCACTGTCTCTCTGGTCATGTCACTCACCTACTCCACTGTCTCTGGTCATGTCACTCACCTACTCCACTGTCTCTGGTCATGTCACTCACCTACTCCACTGTCTCTCTGGTCATGTCACTCACCTACTTCACTGTCTCTCTCGTCATGTCACTCACCTACTGCTCTGTCTCTGGTCATGTCACTCACCTACTGCACTGTCTCTGGTCATGTCACTCACCTACTGCACTGTCTCTGGTCATGTCACTCACCTCCTGCACTGTCACTCGTCATGTCACTCACCTACTTCACTGTCTCTCTGGTCATGTCACTTACCTACTGCACTGTCTCAGGTCATGTCACTCACCTACTGCACTGTCTCAGGTCATGTCACTCACCTACTGCACTGTCTCTGGTCATGTCACTCACCTACTGCACTGTCTCTGGTCATGTCACTCACCTACTGCACTGTCTCTCTGGTCATGTCACTCACCTACTGCACTGTCTCTCTGGTCATGTCACTCACCTACTGCACTGTCTCCGGTCATGTCACTCACCTACTACACTGTCTCTGGTCATGTCACTCACCTACTGCACTGTCTCAGGTCATGTCACTCACCTACTGCACTGTCTCAGGTCATGTCACTCACCTACTGCACTGTCTCTGGTCATGTCACTCACCTACTGCACTGTCTCCGGTCATGTCAGTCACCTACTGCACTGTCTCTGGTCATGTCACTCACCTACTTCACTGTCTCTCTGGTCATGTCACTTACCTACTCCACTGTCTCTGGTCATGTCACTCACCTACTCCACTGTCTCTGGTCATGTCACTCACCTACTCCACTGTCTCTCTGGTCATGTCACTCACCTACTGCTCTGTCTCTGGTCATGTCACTTACCTACTGCACTGTCTCAGGTCATGTCACTCACCTACTGCACTGTCTCTGGTCATGTCACTCACCTCCTGCACTGTCTCGTCATGTCACTCACCTACTTCACTGTCTCTCTGGTCATGTCACTCACCTACTCCACTGTCTCTCCGGTCATGTCACTCACCTACTCCACTGTCTCTCCGGTCATGTCACTCACCTACTGCACTGTCTCAGGTCATGTCACTCACCTACTGCACTGTCTCTGGTCATGTCACTCACCTACTGCACTGTCTCTGGTCATGTCACTCACCTACTGCATTGTCTCTCAGGTCATGACACTCACCTACTGCACTGTCTCCGGTCATGTCACTCACCTACTGCACTGTCTCTGGTCATGTCAGTCACCTACTGCACTGTCTCTCTGGTCATGTCACTCACCTACTGCACTGTCTCCGGTCATGTCACTTACCTTCTGCACTGTCTCCGGTCATGTCACTCACCTATTGTACTGTGTCTCTGGTCATGTCACTCACCTACTGCACTGTCTCCGGTCATGTCACTCACCTGCTGTACTGTCTCTCTTGTCATGTCACTCACCTACTGCACTGTTTCCGGTCATGTCACTTACCTTCTGCACTGTCTCCGGTCATGTCACTCACCTACTGCACTGTCTCGTCATGTCACTCACCTACTGCACTGCCTGCCTCTCTGGCCCCTAAGGGTCCTTTCTGCGATCCTTTGGCTGGTTTTGTTTTTAATTGTCATCCCAAGTGACTAAGTTCTTTGTGCATGGCCCATCATGCTCATTCCTAACTGTCCCTACGTCTAAGCAGAAGGCCATTCCGTGGTCCATTCTGTAAGACCATCGCGCCCAGGGCCTATATAGCAGACAGGCCTCCAGGAAGCCAATATCCCCTCAGATCCTCTGCCTGTCCTCACTCACCCACACAGGCGGCACTGTTCCAATGAGACTCACTCATTGTCCGTGTTGACCCAGAGACCTAGTCCAGTTGCTTCACTTTCCAAACTTCCAAGGCTGGGGCTGTGTGTATTTCTGTGTGTGTGCACATGTGAGTTCATGTGTGTATATGTGTGTGCATTTGTGTATGTGTGTGTTTGTGCATGCATGTGAGTGCATGTGCATGAGTGCATGTGTGCATGCATGTGCATGTATGTGCATGTGTGTGCATGTCTGTGTGTGCCTGTGTGTGTGTGTGTGTGTTGTGTGTGTGCCCAGCTGAGGGATGCCTTCAAGGCTGCTGCATCGAAGTGTGGACTTTCCAGAACAATGATGAATGGGCGCCCGGAGAGGCCTGTGAGTACTCACGCAGCATAATAAGGTGCCAGCTTGCAGGCGCGTGCCAAGAGGGGCGTAGACACTCCTTTGCTGGAGTCAGGCCTCTGTTTTTCTCTTTCTGATGGAGAAACTTAACGTCACTCAACCTTGATGACTGTTTCCAGGAAGCAGACAAAAGCAGCCCAGAGAATTGGTGAGGCGAGGGGCTGCAGGTGGCGAGAGCTGAAGCGCCTTTGGCAGTGAGCGTTGGTCAGGGCTCCCGGGCACTTGAACCCAGACCCCTCTGCAGCCCCGGGCTGTCCATGGTTTAAGCTAGAGCTTCCCCCCATAGTTTGGAATGTGCTCATAGTGGTCAGAAGCCCAGGGCCTTGCTAGAAATGTTCACTACACCGTTTTCTAGTTGTGAGCTAAATTAATTTCTTAATCTCTATAGAGTTGTTTTTTTTTAATATGTGCAATGGAGATTTTAGAAATAACAGTATTCCTAAGGGTGAGAACTTGGTCCAGTGGGCAGCAAAGTGCTTCACAGAGTATTCTTTTGTGTGACGTGATGCCAGCTACTTCCTCCTATGCACAGCCTGTTTGGTCAACAGCGAATTTCAAGAAAGTGCTAGGATCCGGTAGGAAAGTTGAGGAGAAGCCCATTGTGTTTTCCTGTAGTCAGCCTTTGGATCTTCTCATGCGGGAGTTCATAAGGGGAGAGGCAAAACTAACCTTTTGTTTGCTGAGACTGAAGCTGGAGGAGAAAGAAGCGTGTTGTGTCCTTGTTCTGTCCATGTTGTTTCTGTGTTGTGTCTGTTGTGTTGGTGTTGTGTCTGTGTTATGTCGGTGTTGTGTCTGTTATGTCAGTGTTGTGTCTGTGTTGTGTCAGCGTTGTGTTTGTCTTGTGTCTGTGTTGTGTCTGTGTTGTGCCTGTGTTGTGTCAGTGTTGTGTCTGTGTTGTGTTTGTGTTGTGCCCATGTTGTGTCAGTGTTGTGTTTGTGTTGTGTTTGTGTTTTGCCTGTGTTGTGTCTGCATTGTGCCCGTGTTATGCCCGTGTTGTGTCTTTCCCAGCATGTGAGCTGCTGCAGCCCGGCCTGGCCCATTCTCCCGCATGGGTGCCTGTCTCCCCCACCTGAGGGCAGCACCTTTGGGAGCTGGGGAAGGCTAGAGAGTGCTGAGCTCAGTGACAAAGGGATGGAGACAGACCCTGACCCAGCACAGTGAGTGAAGCCACCGCCGCATCCCAGTCATCTTGCAAATCACAGTCCTCTGTAGCCTGCGCCCTTGAGTCCAGAGGACTCGGGCTTGCTTTAGGGGCAGATTCCTTTCTCCTTGCTAGGACACTTTAAACTCTCTGGCCCACATGGTCTAGTGCCACAGCAAGTTTGTGATATTGTTTGGTTTGTTGTGGGGTCATACTTGGCGATACTCAGGTTAGGAATCACTCCTAGCAGTGCTCAGAGGATCATATGGGGTGCTGGGGACTGAACCCTGGTCAGCCTCGAGCAAGCACATTTGCTGTAGCGTCTCTCCGGCCCAGGGAGTTCACATAGTTTACATTTTGCTCAGAGAATTCCATTTTTTCTTCATTTCTCAAACTATTCTGGGAGTTGTCTTGGTTTCGGGTTTCCCAAGAGGATAAAACTAAGATTTGAGTGCAGAAATTGTACTTGGGCAACGGTTCCTGGAATTCCCATAGAGGTCAGCAGTTGACATAGGAGAGAGGGCACCCGAATCAAGCATCAGGGGATTCCACAGCCCGAGTCCCAGACCCTGTGCCTGTGATGTGCAGAGACTATTGGGGTGGGCCCTACATGCAACAAAGGCCTCCAAGCAAGGAGGCTGAGGGGGTTTAACACACACAGGGCAGAGCACGTGACTCAGAGACAAAGGCTGGAGTGACGCAGTCACAAATCAAGGATCCTGACGGCTGTTGCGAGCGCAAAAGCTCCTTCTCTAGAATGTGTGCAGGGGAATGGCCACAGACAGCTTGAGCTTGGACTTCCGGTCTTCACACAGGAGAAAATAAATCTCTATTGTCTTAAGTCATGAAGTGTCTGATTCCAGTCAGATGGGCATCCTCTCCCTCTGGGTTGTGGGGAGGTCCCAGAGAATGGGACAGCACGTAGAAGACAGGCACACACACACTGCCCGGGCTCAAGGGTCTCCCTGGGCCGCCACCAGTGGCCCTCACAAGTGGCCGTTTATTCAGCACAGTGTCACTCCCATGCCCGGGGTGAGCTGACAGTAAGAACATGACCATACACAGCTACAGAAGAGCAGAGCCTGGCTTGTGTCCCAGAGCCGGTCAGAGGCGTCTGCAGCACCTAAACTGTTTGCACTGTCCTTTCCGCGCCTGCTTCCTCTCCTATGGTTTATTCTCTTCTTCCCTAGTACCTCCAAGCTTTCTATTCTAAGTCCTAAATTATTTTATCCAGGGCACTGTCCTATCCTGACCTTGGGGTTTTGAGTGGGGGGACAATTTCCCACACCAGATGTATGATCGTTTGCTCTTGAGGTGTGGGGATAAGACATCAGGAGTGTGAGCATTATTTCCAGCAGGCTGATGGAGCCGGTGTGCTCTGGGGTGTCGGGACAGTGCCACGGGAGCCCTCACCGTGCGTTCTGGCGGCCACAGTCTCTTCCGTGCCTCTGCTCTAGAGCACTTCTTGGATTCCAGGTGTGGTTGAGCGATGGCCTAAGCACACCCTGGAATGGCACTGCCCTGTGTAGGCACTTTACAGGCTTTAACTTGCCCTTTGTGGTATTTTTGAAACAAACCCTTCCAGTTATTAGTTCTCCCTCTTCTCTGGCATTTGTTGCTGTGATGGCGAGGAGCTGGCTGTGCTGCTCATGTACTTAGAGGCAGTGATTGCTAGACTTTGTAGAACTTTATGGTTTCAGCATGTACCAGGGCCCAAGCCCAGGGCCCCACGTGCCTTACCACAGAGCTGCCTCCCTGTCCTATAACTTAGATTCGAGCCAGTTTTCTGCCAGTGAGACACTGTCGGATGATAGGCCTAGTTAGCTTGGGAGCTTTTCGATTTAATCTATTTCATCTATCCACTCACAGTTTAATCTATTTACATGTTCTTAAGCCAGGGTTCATGTAAGATCTCTCTTCTGTGTAAACACTCCTGGAGGGTGTGGCAGTTATAGAAGTCACCTTGACTCTGAATGGGTAACTTCTGACTTATATATCTACTATGACTTCTATGTTATCTAGATTGGGCACAGCTCCTCTTTATACCCACTGGTCCTTGCATGGGACAGTTAGAATTTATCAGGAGACCACCTTGGCTACCTTGAGACTATGTTTAAGATTATAGGAAGGATCATGCTAGTTTGCCTTCAAGCAGGCGTGTGGACCCTTTCAGTACACAGAGAACAAGATACTCAGAATCACCCTGGCAGATAATAAATGAGAAGGACTTTGTGGGTACCATCTAGATTATATGAAGCCCATGAAATTAAGATGTATTACTTTATACCAGCCCCCATCTCTCTACAGTATTTTACATAAAAGATAATCTCAGAAGAAGGGATTAATTAGTCCTTGGCATAATCATTTGTTTAATCATTTGTTTATACCTGTAGTAGGGTGTGGCACCACCCTTCTACACTCTTCTACTATCTAAAAGCTGTTTAGTTGATCTTTGTTGACAGGACCCTCCCTGAAGTTAGGATTACTTTTGTATGTATAAGGGGACTGACTTGAAGTAGTGTTCTCTCTCTCTGGTGGGATGCACTTTGGTGGGACTCTCTCTGGTGGGATCCTTTTTGATAGGAGACTTGGGCCCTCGTGTATGGTCTAAGTTCTGACTAGAGCTAGAGGTCTTCTGTTATATTGGATTTCTGTGGTAGAGCTTCACTAGATCACTAGACATCCTGTTGTTCATCGATTTCCTCAAGCGGGCGCCAGTAACATTTCCATTTGACCCTATCACGTGCCAGTGTATCCCAATGGCATCTGGTTGTTTCAGGAATATGAAGAGCCTCAAACCATTTGTTCATGGTCATTCATGGTAGAGCTTGTACTATTAATAGCCTTTGGAACTGCGCCAGACTCGTGAGTTTTCATCCATTCCCGGTGGCCTCAGAGGTAGAAGAGAACTTCTGTCCTGATACTGTTGGGGACCTCAGTGGTTCCCCACAAGATACTGATTAATTACTTCTGATGATGATGATGGTACTCTAGCCAAAGGAGCTGTTTTGAAACATATTCCATCATTAACCACTAGCCCATCCATCTCCCATAGACAGTTGAGATTTATAGTCCCCTAAGTATGGTCTGTGAACCCAACTAGGGTTTCAGCATCACGTGGGAGCTTGCCAGAAATGTGGAACCTCGAGTCTTCCTCGGGTTCCATTGAACCTACATTTTGCCCAATTCCCACGTTGAACTTTGAGAGATTCCCACCTCACTCACCTGGGGTTCTCCTGTGAATTGGGGGAGGGGAGTCTTATTTGTCGACCCGAGGAGAAGCAGGCACCCCTGGGGAATGCTCTGGGATCTGTGGAATATTCAGACCATCCAACACCCCCATCCCTGACCTCCCAGCACATGCTTCCTGCTTCCTGCATGTTGGCAGAAGGGGTCCTTTCAGTGTGACCCTCTGTCACTGGTCCTGTGCCATTGTGTTCAAATGCCTGATGGTGCTGCTTGGCACTGTGGCATGGTGCCGACAAAGCCACCTCAAATTTTTTGCCAAGGGCCTGAGAACCTAGCACCATGTGCAGTCAAGCGGCCTCTTCCGGTAACCTCCTCTTGCTACCCCCACACCTCGTCCTGTGCCTCTGGGGTGACGGGGCTGTGATTTGCTCAGATTTGAGACCCTCCTTACTATGTCTCAAGCCCATGACAATATCTGTCAGATTTTTTTCCCCCAAACCATCCAGGCCTCCAGCTAATCCCCTGTGTTTTCCCATAAGCTCTTTTGATTTTTCTTGCTCATGTAACATCCAGGAGAAGAGCTGTGTTGTTATGCCAAAGCCAGCTTCTCCCATGAGCCTTTGTCACACAAATAAAATAGATGTTTGCCTTTGTTCCTCCTGCTCCACTTTTACACTCCCCAGCACAGGCTTTTAGCAGAGTTTATTAGAAAGGAAAGAAGGCTGCTAACAGCAGCAGAGGGGCCTCTGCATTCTTCGGAGCCCAGCTCCAGCCCTTCCCCTGGTGCCTGTGTTTTCCATAATGAATGTCACGGGGTGGGGGGGACGGGGGGAGATGAAGGGACTGATAAGTGCAAGCCATTATTGCATTCAGCTCCTCCGAGCGCCCAGGGGTTCCACCACCCACACTCCTGCAGGCAGCCTCAGGAAACACGTCCTGGCCGCCCTGCCCAGTCCCCTCCACCTCCACCTAAAGGAACTTTCTGTGATGGCACTGACGGAAGCAGCCCTGAGAGTCTCAGTCCTGGGATTCCTGGTGCCGGCTTTGCTGCTGCCCCTCTGGGAGTTTGGCCCCAGGACTGGCACTTTCTGGGCTTCGGGTTACTTCTGTGTAGAGTGAACCTGTAAACTTCTTTCTCCTTCATCAGTTTCCACAACTAAATATGTTAAGATGTTCTTTGTAGGGTTCAAAAAAGACATTTATGAATCCTTCCTTCTACCCCAAAGTTCTGCCATTGGTCTACCAAAGCGACATCAGAGAGTTGGTTAACCTCATGAGACTGGATGAACGGAACACTGGCGTTTAGGAGCTGCAAGGGCAGGAGTAACATGGTCCATGGGACAGCAGTGGGTCATGGGGGTGTTGGGAGGATGGGGAGGAAGTTCTGATGAGAGGCTATTGAAGGGAGGACCTAAAGAGGGATAGCTGGGGGGGTGGGGGGGAGAGACTGAGGGAAGGAATAGAGGGTGAGAAAACTCGTCAGACTACAGGAAGGAATAGAGGGTGAGAAAACACGTCAGACAACGCACTGAGGGGAAGACTGAGAGGAGTAATAGTGGCTGAGAAAACACATCAGACAATGCATTGAAGATAGTGATTGTCCGAAGCCCTCTAGGAGCAAAGCACCACACAGAGAGTTGCGCCAGCCAGAAGACATGCATCTTCACACTTCTGGAGCTGGAAGTCTGAGGTCAGGGACCAGCTGGATCAGGGTAGGGGGACAGCCAGTTTTCCGAGCACTGACTTCTTGTCACCTCACAGGAAGAACAGGCTAGCTCTCTGGAGCCTCTCAGGTGAGTGAGAGCATGGATCCCACTCTAAGGGCATGGCAAAGGCTCCACCTTTTGATCACCACCTTGAGCATTAAGATCTAACATAGGGGTCAGAGAAGAGAGTGCGGGCATTTAGTGCCCTGCCCTAGTAGATGCACCACCTGATTCTCCTGCCTGAGCTGGAGGTCACAGAACATTGGCAGCTACCCGCGGGGTCCCTGGCACTGTGGGTCCAGGCAGCACCACATCACAGCAGCCTCAGGCCCTGGCACCGAGCTGTCCAGCCCTGTAGGCTGAGAATTCCCAGGAGTGACCGCTAGCCCTTCCTCCCCACATATTTTTAACCAATGAATGAGGTGAGCACAAGCGTCTGATCATGGCCGTGGGTTTGGAGTACTTGGAGTCCAGACTGTGCTTCAACCTGAGCATCTTTGCTGGTGTCTGAACCTGATGCTGGGTCGTCAAAGACCTCATGGTGTAAGATTCAAAGTTCCAGATTACTCTATTTTAGTCACCCCTAAAATCATCACCTCCTTTGTCAAAACAGACTCTACTTTTTATTAATAGAGAATTGAAATCACCGTTTTTGGACAGTCCCAGCTCACTTTAGACCAAGCCTACGGCCAAACAATGCAGACTCGTCTTTTCTCTCACAATCTGGCACCAGTCTGGCTCTCACGGATTCTCAGTCAAGAGAATAGACAATGTCTCTAATGGATAATGACATTTAGTCATTTAAAAGGCTGGCCATGAAACCAGAATTTCTGAGCAAGGGGTGAGCGAGGTGGATAGATCCTTGAATGGGAATACAGGGACATTACATGGGATTGGCAGAGTGGTGACCCAAAGCAGGGAGAGAAGAGAAGGGTCCGAGCTAGAGTCCTTGCTGGACCCCTAGACCTACAGTCTCTACAGTGTCTTTCCCCACGCCCAAAAGCCCACTGTGCTTACAGTCTGGGGTCCAACACTCATCACGAAAGATGTTACAGCTTCTCTGGGCTCTTGGATCTCTTGCTCTGGGGAAAACTGGCTGCCATTGCCCAAGGAAGTCCAAGGAGCCCAAAAGGTCCAGGCGAGAGCAGAAGCAGTGGTCGCTATGAGCCCCCGACCCACAGGAGGGGTCCCTCTGAGTGAAGACACTTGAGCCCTCGCTTTGAGGAGAGCGGTCATCTTGGATGGAGGGGAGATGCTCACGGCAGCGTTGAGAGCTCCGAGTAATGAGAGCAGTTTACTGTTGTTTCATGTCCCTGAGTTTGGGGCCAGCCATCCAGTGGGCACAGGCGGGGAACTGGGGAACTGAGGAGAGCCTGGTCAGGGGAGCAGGGGTCAGCGAAGCCTCGTGGTGCTCAGCAGAGCAGAGGAAGGGGCCTGGCTATAAGTTGAAAACTTCAAAAAGGGCTTTTGAAAGGCATCAAGAAAGCATCTCTTTGAAAGAAGCCACTGCATTAGTCCAGTAAATCACGCTGGGTCTCAAATGGGGTCTAGCATTTTTTCCAAGGGAGTAAAGCTTTGAAGATCTATAAAGGGGTCATGTGTGGGTTGAGTGGAGCAAAACACTCTGCTCTCCTGCTAGTTGAATTTTTAAGTTTTGTTCTATGCGGCATGAAGTTCAGTGGGCAGGAGATAGTCATCAGCATGAGGACAGAAATAAAAGCCAGGCCATGAGCATCGGGAACTGGGCAGAGCCGGGTTGGCGAGGCGAGGCTGGAGGCCAAGTGCAGAGGATTTGACAGTTGCTGCAAACAGGGTTGCTCGGATATTTTTAGAGGGCCTGGAAAGCATCGGAA
This sequence comes from Cryptotis parvus, assembly GCA_021461705.1. NCBI lineage: Eukaryota > Metazoa > Chordata > Mammalia > Eulipotyphla > Soricidae > Cryptotis > Cryptotis parvus. The sequence goes on along the minus strand of JAJIBD010023704.1, from coordinate 87,472 downwards.
GGGGACAAGCTATTTCCTACTGCTGGGCTCAGGTCTGACGGCTCCAAATCAGGACACAACTTGCTCCATTGGCGGTTCCCTGCTCCTGGGCTGCATAGAGAATCTATGGTGGATGGGATGAGGCCATAGATGTTAGGCAAGGAAGGATGCCCACGGAAAGCAGCCCCTCCACAGGGTTTCACTCTCCACAGAAGGCGGCTTCTTCCCTCCCCGGTGCGCCTCAGCCTGCGTGAAGACCAGATGCGGGCTGTCCGTCAAAGCTGTGACACTCAAAGTTACTGTTATTTTCAAGCCATTAAGTTTCCTTTATATAAGATTGGCCTCTTGATAGTACTTTTTTTCTGATTGAAAATAAAATGGAATCTATTTGAGAAATAAAAAACAGGGAATTCTTAACAGCCAATAATGCCCTCATTTAACAATCGAAAACATGGGCCCTGTTGATAACTTCCATAGGCAAATAAAATGACCAGCAAGAGCAGTATGGTCTGAGCCAGAGTGATTTGGTTGCAAGCGTTTCAACCCCTCTCAAAAATAAATAGAAATCAAAGTCAGTCAAACCAAAATTGAAGGGAAGTAAAGGCTAAGAAATCTATTAGACAGGGCCCCTGTAACAACTCCCACCCCTCTCTCTGTTTCTTAACTCTGTCCTCGAGAGAGAGAGACGTGGATTGCCAAGATTAGGTCATGATCCTTCCCCAGGCACCGGGATAGGCTGGCGTGGTGGTGGGGAACTGCTTCTGGGGTGAGGTCGGACGATCTGGATCAACCAGGAGGACCAGGAGTTGCACTGACACACTAAATGCTTCTACGAACATCAGCCCTAGTTGGGTCCACTCAACAGCGCAAACATTGAGGCGCTCTAAGTAAATGCTAATAAAAATGAACAAAAAGGGGTTTATCATAAATAACCTAATTGGGACATACTTAAAGTTATTATTTCACAGCAATTTAAATTTGACTGGGCTTCTGTGTATCTGGTGCTGTTGGGTTAGGACAGGATGGGGCCACAGATCCAGGCAGGGACAGGGAGCCACGCCTTCATGTGGGGTTTTCTCTGTGCTTCAAATTTGGGGGAATTCAAAGAGAGCCTCAAACTCAATTTCCCAGCTCCCATTGCTGCTTGTGCCATGCCGTTTGCTCTGTGTGCCCTGAGCGCTTTAAAGCTACTGGAGAAAAGACTGAGTGCCCGTCTCGGGATCAGGATCTGGCTGGTTCAGCTTCTGGCCTTCTGGGCACCTCTAATCTATCAGCGAGCACAGGGGTGAGCCAAGTCTGTCTCACAAAGTAGGTCTAGGCACGAGACACGCGGCTAAGGGGGTGCTCGCGCAACAGCTACCAAACTAGCACCTTGGTGCCTTCTCGTTCCCTCCTCATCACGTGAGCGGAAGCAGCAGTGTCTGTTGTTTTTATTGAGCGACTGTTGTCATGTATTTTCCAGGCGTAGCACAGAGTCTTACAGCCCCCCATCATTTCATCAGCCAGCGACCTAGTGAGCCGCTTCTCTTTGTCTCCAGGTTACTGATGATGAAACAGGCTCACGCTGGCCCAAGAGTGGTCTGAGGTCACAGCGCTTTTAAACGCAGAGCAGGGGGCTACGGTGTGGGGAAGAAGCAGCCCCCACTTTCACCAGACCCCCTTACCTGCCCCCCATGCAAGGCCTGGAGAGTGCTCGCTGTGTCAGAGCCACTGTCCACAGCGGCTGAGTAGGCAAGTTTCACTCACATTCCAGCCTTCTAGCTCTGAGAACCAGGACACAAGGGGAGGACACCAAGTCCTAGTGGTCAGTTTCCCTCACTTCTAGGGTTCAGGAAACTGACCACTAAAAAGAGAGAGAAACAGACAAAGCCAAGACGTGGCACCAGACTGTGGGACGTGAGTGGAAGGAAACTTGGAACAAAGAAGGTGAGCAGGGGTGGCCCCAAGGGGAGGGTTCCCCTAAATAGACTGTCCTGAAGTGGGGTGCCCAGGGAAGGCGTCCTTAGGGCTGTCCTAAAGCGGGGTGTTCAGGGAAGGCGTCCTTAGGGCTGTCCTAAAAGTGGGGTGTTCAGGGAAGGCGTCCTTAGGGCTGTCCTGAAGTGGGGTGTTCAGGGAGGGCTTCCCTTAGGGCTGTCCTAAAGCGGGGTGTTCAGGGAGGGCGTCCTTAGGGCTGTCCTAAAGCGGGGTGTTCAGGGAAGGCGTCCTTAGGGCTGTCCTAAAGCGGGGTGTTCAGAGAGGGCATCCTTAGGGCTGCCAAATCAAGGCTTCCATAAAGAGGAAATCCGTGAGAGCCACCCCGTAGAGTGTCAGAAGAGACAGTGGCTTCTGGCCAGCAGGAGGGTTGGGGGGCACTGGAAGGGCAGGCGATGAGGCTGCTCCAGGCGAGGAGTTATGCCTCTGATGGAAGGTGCATATTTGCAGGGGCCGCTCTGCTCACGACCCCCCAGGGCCAAGCACGGGTTGAGGAGAAAGCCTCCCCAGCTCCGTGAGCTGTGGTGGCTGAACAAGGAAACCAATCATGCCACTTATCTCCCCAGTTTGGAGCATAATTGCAGACACACCTGGAAAGGGCAGGGCAATCTTTTCTGCCAATTATGCGCCTGCTATTAGGCATTAGGGGCTGGGAAAGTCATGGCGTGAGGGATTAACAAGGCAGTCCTCTCTCCTGTTGCCGTCTCTGCTGCTCCCAAGGGCACGTTCTTCTCCCCCAGAGGTTGGGCTCAGCGTGACCAGGTGCTCCTCCACATTACGTCCTTCTTGGGCACTTATCCTTGTTTTTAATAGGAAATAGGCCCACAAGGGATCCCCTTTAAAGCTGCAGCCAACAAGTCAGGATAAATCTGCCTGGGTGTGAGATCGCACTTTTACTTTCACAGCAGTGCTAGGGATGGTGCTTTGCTTCTGGGTCTCTCCATCGGCGCCTGTCAGTTGGCTGTGTGGGTCGGCGTGAACACCTATGCACACACTGTCTTTAGTATTTCATTTGGCCCAGGTGCCTTTGCACACCTGCCCATTTCTGTGGGTCTTTCAGTCACGAGTCCATCTGCTGCTTTATTCTTTAAGTCAGCATTTAATTAAGCACCTATTTCCCACCTGGCACATTGTTGCTGTATGTAATGAACTCGTGGTTCAGAGCCTCGGGGGAAACAGGCCTTCCTGCAAATCACAGTTACGCTTTTAAAAATCATTTTTTAAGTCAGCTTCTTTCATCTGAGAAATGAGGTTGGTGGCACACAGGGGCGGGGCCTATCTCCTCCTCATCCTTCAGTCTTCATCACCCTTGAGTGAGCCTGAGAGTGAGGCTCCTCTTCAGCCTCGGCAGACAGGGGCCTTTAAGCCCCACACTCCCTGGGCATCTGAGAGAGGCTATTGATAGGTTGACCGACAATATAAGCCGGAGGTCAAGCTCCAAGGGAAGGCCGGTGCTGCGGGACATGGTCTGGGGGCAGTGATATGACAGGGCCCGGATGAAGCTAGGAGACACCGAGGAAGAAATGGGAGTCCCCAGAGTGAGGGAGCACAAATGAGAAGGGGCTACTGAGGCATCTAAGGGTGGCGAGGGGCATCTGGAGGTACCTTAAGTCATCAGAGCCATCCTAGCCAGGCACTGCTGAGCGTAGTTGTCTCCGGACACCATAGCTGAGAAGGGTCTGTTTGGGATCACTGATGACGCTGCTCCTTAACTTGCCGTGATGGAACCTTGGGTAGGACATTGAAGCTCTCTGTGCCTCATGGCTTCATCTGTAGCAATATCTTAGCAATAGGATTGAGCTTCTCCTAGGGTGGGCTGCATGTGTACATACAATGCAAAGAACTTCGGGACAGGGGAACCACGAAATAAATGTTAGCAATGAAAGCCCGACGGGTCTTCCCTTGCACCCTCTCAGTTCCCAGTGAAGGGACTTGCTACAGTTTTATCTCGTCACATTGTAGTGCTGTTTATTGCTTCTTCTTCACCAGAACTCAAGTTCCCTGAAGGCCAAATTTTAGTGTTTTGGTCACCACCATTTCCAGATACTTTACTTGTAAGGCTACTTGGCATGAGAAGGAACACAATTGATACTTCTCGGTCGTGGAGTGGTTAAATGGGAGGATACAGGAATGGCAGAACCACTCTGTGGAGTCCAGCTGTGTTTCATCAACTCTACATCACAGCGTGCTGTGTCACTGACACTCAGATATTGTGGCATGGTGGCAGTGTTTCATCATCATTTTCGTGATGATACCCACATTCTGGATATTGATGAACTATCTGTAGGATGCCCCTGTGAAGCACACATGGGGTGTCCAGTTCGTTCCCTTAGTGATAGGGTTGCTTTGTATAATGCTCTTCCCTCACCTGATGATCCTTCCTTGGAGACACTGGCTGCCCTCCAAGGTTGCCAGCCTTGGGAAGGAAGTATCTGTAAGTGAGGTTATGGAGGGGTGGAATCCAACCAGACCAGAGAATCAGATTCTTTGGTTCTTTCCATTTGGAAGGTGATGGAATCGTGTAGCCAGGCCCTAGGCCAAGGCCTCGTGGTGGGGAGTTTGGAGTAAGCAGGAATCCTGCCATCGTGGGATGGTTTCTGTTGTTCATATGTGCAAGCTTTTGTTGGGACAGAGACTGGAGTATTTAGAAGCGTCAGCTCAGTGCACACCCCATAGTTGTGCAGGTGCCCTTCTGCCACGTGGGGGCTTGTATGATCCCTGTGGCCTTCTCTCCTCTCCAGAGACTCTTCTCCCACCTAAGAACTGCCTTCTCTTCCGCCATGCGCCTACTAACGCTGCTGGATGGCTTATGCCTCTTGATGTCAGGGAGTGTGAAGAATGGGAAGAAGCCTGGACACCTATATCAGTCCATCACCAAAGGGCCTGTTGGCTGCTACACAGCCAGGTCCCTTAGTTCATACACTGTTATGTTATATAGGCACCCGCTAGCTTAGGGGTCTGAGACTCAGAGGGGAGAGGCAGAGAGGCAGAGCAGGTCTTTCTATTCCCATGAAGATGAAGAAGGCACAGCCAGCTGATGAGAGAATTTATGCTTGCGAGCCAAGGGTCTGAGTTCAAGCGCCTTCTCTACTAGCTCAACTCAGTTCACTCATTATGAAGCCAACTTAGCAATCACTAGACTAGATCACTAGATATCCTGTTCATCGATTTCCTCAAGTGGGTGGCAGTAACATTTCCATTTGACCCCATCATGTGTCAGTGTAGTCCAAAGGCATCTGGTTGATTCAGGAATATGAAGAGCCTCAAACCGGTCCTTCAGGGTCTTGACAAAGAAGTCTGACCATCTTGTAGGTGGGCGGCCACATGATCTTTTGACATCCCGTGGGATCCAGTCGGTAATGGCTCTAGTCCAGCGGTTGTCTCCAAATCGCATTACATGTCCAGCCCATCTGATTTTCGATGCCTTGGCAAATGAGACAGCATTCCTGACTCTGGAACGGGACAGAGGTCAGAACTCTGGATTCCTTCTCTCACTTGAGAGAGGTGTGATAACTTAGCAATAGGGTCACTAAAACAAGTTTGTCCTATTAAACAATCTATCCCATCAAAAGTGCCGAGAGCTTTAAACTATCATTATTATCAGTGAAAGTTTACCGGCATTACTAACAGTTAAATTAAAATAAAGTCACTTCACTTTTTATCACTTGTCTTCCCGTTGTTCATCGATTTGCTCAAGTGGGCACCAGTAACATCTCCATATGTTCTGTCTTATGCTAGTGTAGCCCAAGGGCATCTGCTTGCTTCAGGAACACGAAGAGCCTCAAACCATTCCTTCAGATCATGGGAATGAGGTCTATAATTGTTACTGGTTTCTGGCATATCAAATACGACACAGGTAGCTTGCCAGGCTCTGCCATGTGGGTGGTATACTCTCAGTATAGGCTCTCATCTCTTGCATTTACTGATGAACTGCATGGCCGCAAAGTGGCCGCATACAATGGGGAGAGATCGACTTTTCTCTTGGGTGGAGCTCTGATGAGCTGTGGAGTCCAGATGTTGAAAATGGCGGCCCTCATGGTGTGGGGGTTCCTCTGGCTTCTTGCAAGGCTCTATTGGCATGGCCGGCTGGGGATAGAACTTGCCTTTCCTCCTGGGCACCTCATGATCAGCTGAGCACAGGGAAAGCCAGGAGCAGCTCTGCCCTGTGTATCTGAGTCTCTGGATCAGGCATACCTGGACTTGAAGTAGTCTTTGCTGTAGGGTGGAACTCTGACAAGCAGAGCTTGAGATTGGCTTTTCTCTTGGGTGGAGCTCTGATGAACTGTGGAGTCCAGATATAAAATAAAATAAATATAAATAATGACAAAATAGTGAAAATTAAGCCATTCTAAATATCGGTGATTATTTTTGCAACTTGGTAGAGAGACAGGTGTTCAGCGATGATGAGTTCAGTCTCTTGTCTAAGCTTTGCTCTATCAAGTGACAGTGTGGAGCATAAACCGGGTTATTTGACTCCAAAGGCTGAGCTTCTTAAAAGAAAGGCTTCCAAGGCAACCGGAATACCAATCTGTTCTCTGGTATTGCACAAATAGGCCGTGGAGATGGGCCCAGGACCCATGTGCTCCGGCTCCAGAGTCGATGTTTCTCTCTCATCTCTTCAGGGCAGATTTGCTTCTCATGGGCCGCAGTCGGAGAGGATAATCACATCTCTTACAGAGCTTGTTAGGATTCGGTGACAAAAGATGAGTGTGAAGCATTTGGACAAGTGCCTGGCACTTAATAAACATCATGACTCTCAGGATGGTTTGCCATGTGAATATGTCTCAATGCAGAGATGTTATTTTGAACTCCTATGTGTGTTTGACACTAGGCTTATTAAAGATGTAGATGAGATTAAGACATGGTCCCTCACCCAAGCGGCTGACAAATCAGTCAGGGATTCTGGTAAATGAATAATGATGGGCTCTAAGTGCAATTAATCTATTGTGGGGGATCAGGGGCAAATTCCTGTAGGAAGTGGCATTTAAGATGGTTGGTGCTTAATGGCGAGCCGTGGACCCCAAGTGATGTAGTCCTGTGTAGAGTCCCACGGGGTGAAGTTCAAAGCCTTGCTTGAGATAAATGCAGGGCGGGATGTGCTGGATGGCTGGAGTGGCCTTGCTGGGAGAAATGGGAGAAACTAGCCCGTGTGTAGGTCCTGGACGTGGGACGCTGAGTTAGGGGCTTTAATTTAAAGGCTTTGGAGAGCCCCTGAAGGGTTGACATTCCCAGGGACTGGCATAGTAACAGAGTTGCAATGATTCAGACCTGAGTAAAAAGAAACCTGGACTAGACACTCAATACTTACTGTTTGCATGAAAAATTGCTTTGGCAATAATAAGGAAGTTAGACCAGAGACTCAGAGAAAAGTGGCAATCTAGAGATGATGTCTATTCCATCAAATTGCTTTTATTTAACCCTACCTTGTAGCTTGTTTTTTTTAAAACAGTTGCTGAATGAATTAATGAATGAAAAAAAGAATACATTGATAATTATACTAATCTCCTTTCTTTGTTAAGAGAAATGATCTGGGGGACCTTCAAGGCGTGTTATGTGATAGAGTAAAGTGGGTAAATCCTCAGCTAGAAAACCATTGAGCCCCCTGGGAATGGTAACTGGGTCATGCATGTCTCTTGGGACTATGCCGAGCCTCACCTCCACCCATGACTTCATGTCAGGCAAAGAGAATTCTTTGTCTGCTCTCTTGACATTCTGTGATCTTTAGAGTTTCCTGGGGACAGAAGTGAATCAATAGCTACATTGCATGAACAAGAACCCAGCACTTTGTAAAGGCTCTCCCTGCGTCCCTGACCTGTCAAGTGAGAGGAAGGTGTGGACAGTCCTCAGCATGTCTTCCTAAGATGTGCCCTGGCCTCACCTGGGCCTCTCCCGATTCCCTGTGGGAGTACTAAGTCATGCAATATGGCCTTTATGACCTTGGTTTGGGCAAAGAGAATGGACTCTGGTTTGCTTGGCTCATGGAATGTTCATCTTACATTTTATGCAACACAAGGCTTTGAAATGCACCCACTTAATCCAGGCCATAACTTTCTACACAGATTCCTCCTGGTGGTGTCTTGGAGTCATTAAGTATGTGTGCACCTTGATCCAAGTTATTTTACAAATTATTTCATATGCTAGTAGATAATTCAATGATTCAAGACATTCGCTTCTGAGTCGTATTCAGTAGAGACAGAGGCAGTGTGGACAATGAGCATTTGGAAATGGAGAGTTGTATGGGGATGTGCCAGATGGTTGGGCGCACTTTGAGAACCTTCTGGAGATGGGTACTGAGCTCTGGACTGTGTCAGTGGCCACTTTGCTGCAGTAAGTCAAAGTGGGATGATAACAGACAGGCAGGCTTGTAATACCTCCTGTGCACCTCTGTTGGCTGATTCCCCCCTCTCCCCCCCGCCCCCCACACACACAGGGGTTGGGTGTGTGCTCAGCGTCAGGCAAGTGGGCCATTCCAGGGCTGTTTAAAGCATGGAAGACCAATGCCATTGCAATTGTATGGCAGCCATTTTTGCTCCATAAAAGCTCAGCTCAAGAAAGAAAATATTTTTTTTTTCTTTCCTGAATCTCATTTGGTTACATTCAGGCAGCTGTCACACATGCAAAATCATTAAAATGTAGTTTTCTGTGCTTTCCTTGTTTCCACAGATTAACTTTCCTTAACTCGTTATGGTGGCCCTGACCTTGGTCTATTCATAAAAGACCACAGAAACCATTAACTGGAAGCAGCACAATTTTATCTGCGAGAAGCATTGGCAGATTTGGAGTACAGTGTAAATAAATTTACCCACTACAAATACACATGGATCTGCATAGCATTGTAAATAAATTTCCCCAAGTAATTGTTAAGTGATGGCCTCACAATTATGCCGGCATAAGAAAAACAACCAGAGAGAGATTCAGTAGCTTCACAATAAATATTCAAAAAGGAAACCTGAAGATTTATAGGGTGACAGCTAGCTTAGATGAGGTGGGTAGAAGGAGAGAAATATTTGGTGAGTTGAGAAATCATTAAGGCCTTGAATTTGTGGTCAACATTAAATATTAGTTGTGCCCATATAAATGTCTGTGCCAGATTTAAGTATTAATCTTTCAGCCAACTCCCTGAGCTGTATGTATAGTCCCGAGAAGGAAGTTCATTTACGTATCAGTGGGCTTTGCTGGATAATAACTACCCACAACCATCTCTGTGACATGTGGCAGCATTAGCCAGTGCAGGGCTGGGGTTTGGCTGATCTAAGTCAAGACATTGCTTCTCAGTGTCGGTCTGTGGATCTAGAGATGCCTCATTCCCATGTTTCTCTTTGTCCTTAGACCAGAACAACAAGGTCTAGCCTCATTAGCGCTATCATCTCTTCTCCATTTACTAGCTAAAACACTACTTTGGAATGCACAGGGCAGAGCACAGTGGACTCCTGGCCTCTTTTTAGACACACCCTGACCCCCTTCTCCTTTGCTCTGGTCCCTTGATTCCCTCAATGTCCTTGAGACACTTTGTCATAGAATAATGACTTTTCTCAACAAGTTCTATTTCCTGAGCCACGCACAGCATCGACGCCTTGCCAATTCCTCTCCCTGTTGCCTAATGGTGGTAATATTCAATCAACACTTGGTGACTGTTTCTTGAGCCAATACACATATGAGTGAGGGAACTCGGAGAATGCACAATTCCCTCACATTGTGAGTGAACACGGAAGAGCAGCGGTTCTCAGCCTGTGTGCCGACAGCTCGCTGAGCAGACTGCGGGGCCTTATCCCCGAGTTTCTGAATCAGCGTGTCCGGGGCCAGATCTGAGACTTTTCACTGCTAACAAGCTCCCAAATGGTGTTTCTGCCACTGCTCCTGGGATTGTACTTGGAAAACTGCGCTCTTCCAACGTGATGCCGAGACTCTTCTCAGTGTATAAATAGCCCCAGTCACTAATTTTGGGTAAGGGAGACACCTAGAGGGGGGTTTACTGCTTCGAATTTACAGGATGAAAGTAGTGTCCTAGGGCCCAATTTCACTCCTGAGGAGGGATGGATGCCCTAAAGATAGGCCACTGGAGCTGAGATGGCCTAAAAGTCACCCCCTGTTCTGTGGCAGCCTGCGTGGCAGTGATGACTATATCACACAGAGGACAGTAGATCTATGTGAAGGGAATAGTTCCCTCAACAATCAAAGGAGCATTTTCTCCCTTATTCCTAGTTGTCTCCGCTGCCCCCAGAGGAAACTCAGAACATGTCACACTCCGTGTGGCCTCTGCCAAAGCTCTTGAGCACCCGTAGTCCACACCAGCCTCTGGGGGTGAACCTCACTGTGTCTGGTCCTCGCCTGGGCCTGGGTTCTCGCTTGCTCATTGGACCTGGCAATGCGGTGGGCTGACTCAGGAGCTTTGTGAGTGGAAGCTTGCCGGGTTCTCCATCTTATCCTTGTGGGAGCCCAGAGCCCCGTGGGCATATTTCAGCTGGGGCAGTAACTGTGGGCCTTCCTACAGCCTCCACATTTTTCAATCATAAGAGCTATTTATCTTCTCAAAACTCACTCAAATATCTGCTTTATGTAGACACTGCTCTAGAAGCTCAGCACACAATATCGGATAGAAAGGCGTAGGTCTCTTATTCAGCAGGACAGAGAACAAAATGTGCAATTATTGCTTGGCGCGTGCTGCGTCGATGGCATGCCCATCCCCACCCCAGTTAATGAACCCTTTATTTTCATCTCATCTGCAGGTCACATGATCTGAGGAGAACCTTCCTGGCTTGCTCAAGAGACTCTGTAGAGCCATAAATCTGTTTATCTGTTCTCAGAGCAGCAGTCAGCTAGGCCACAAAAAATTCCCTTGAAAACATCGACAGAAAACGAAAAGGAACTGTTGAGGGGCCTCTTGGGGCCTGGGCTATGGCCCATTGCTCCTACATTGTTCTGTTGACCACACCAAGTTCATGTGTCCAAACCAAACCCTGGGTAAAGGCATAGCTGCAATAGGGGGAAGAATGGACCCCATAATGCTGTGACCACTTGCAGCCTGGACCAGGAAGAATAGAAGATCATGAAAAACTTATAGCAGGTTCATGGCCAAGAGTAGCCAGAATCTCCTTTTGGGTGAGGAGCCTTGTGAGATGGTAATTGCCGTGATCGTGGGTGTCTTTCGCAGACCACCCCATGGGGTAGGGAGGTGTGGCTTCTGAGTTGTGGGCTAGTGTACGGCTACTGTGGCTTCCCTCCTCTGTGCCAGTAGAGACCAGTTACGGGGCTCTGGCCCCGCCAGTGACAGGTTGAGATAAGGGCATCCATCTATCTGACTTGTTGCTATACCATTCAAATGCCTCGCATTTGTCTTTATTCTCGTAAAGAATGTATTTATGTCCATATTCAAAGGGCATAAAATTGTGGGTAAAGTGCTGCCACCAATTTGCATTCCAGTTACCTCTTCTCTCCACACGCACCCGTCATGTAGTTGTATACTTAACAAGCATGCGCATTGCATGCGCGTAGCTACCTTCACACACTCATACATGAAGTTTTCATTTCCATCTGATAGAGAGCGAGGCAGAGTCAGCACCCCAGGGATCGGCCCCTGACTGTTGACTGAGTCCAAGACTTTCAAGGCCAAAGAGCTGTGCGCGGAGAAGGAAGGACAGCCGAACCAGACACAGCCAGCCACAGCTGCCAGGCAGTGGTCAGCGCTAAGGGGGTAGGGGGAAGTCTGCCTTTGTGTCTACTTGCCAGAAATCAATCCATCAGTGACCCCATTTTGTGAGCTGAAAGGAAAATAAGGCAAAACAAACAGTAACGTGGTTCTTCTTCAAAGGCCTTTTAACATCAGAGTGAATTTTTTCTTTTTACTTTTATTGAACAAAATTAGCTATAATTTTGTTCAATATATTTTGGCAAATGGAGATTGACCAAGTATAGTCGTGAGTGTGGGGGGGTGGGGGCAGAAGGCAAAGTCACGGTTTGTACAACGACCTTTAGATGTTGCTTTGAACTTTCCCATTTTATTAGGGAAGAAATCGAGACTCGGGATCCTGTGGGAGTCAGAGGTTAGGTAACACAGAGAAGGGAACAGTGTAGTAATAATTATTGTAAATGATAATACCAGCCTAGAACTGAGCATTGAAAGTAGGCAAAGGGATACACATGATAACCTCTAAATGTATGTATTGCAAGCCACAATGTGTAAGGGAAGGAGGGAGAGAGAGAGACAGAGACAGAGAGAAGTTCTTGCCATAAACACAGGTTGGGGGATCGGTGGTGGGAAATGGGCACTGGTGGAGGGATGGGTGCTGAAACACAGTATGACTGAAATCCAAATATGAACTTTGTTGTAATTGTTTATATCATGGTTGTATAATAAAAATTTTTTAAATAATTAAAATAAATAAAAATTTAAAAAAGCAATTACAAAAAGAGAATTGGCTTAATATAAGTGAAATCTGGACATCCCAATCCACGTATCCTTTTGCTGGTAAATTTTTGCCACTTTCCTGGCATTCATGTGTTTCTAGGAATAGTCTCAAGGCCTAAGAAGACTCTTAAAGTCACTCTGGTTCCTAAGACCTGAGGGGTGGGGACGGAGGCAGGAAGGAATAAGAACTGGCCCTTTGAAATTTGCCTCCATGGAATCAGAAGAGCTTGGCTGGAGTCACTCTACCTGCCAGAGACCAACTCGGGATCAATGTCCAGGACCTTGACTGGCTGCTCAGGCCTTGGTAGGGACAGAGTCAGGATTTCAATGGGCAGGTCCACACCTGTGCTCCCTGGCACCGTCCTGGGCATCCCAGCCGCCAGTGCTCTGTTGTGGCAATGCCCTGGATTCGGTCTATAATGACGAGGTGGAGCTGTGACCAGGCCCTTGCCATTTCTGCCTCAAACTGGAAACTGTCTTCCCTGGGCCACTCGCCAGCATCTGGGCCATCGAGGCACCTGACACAGTCATCTGACTCTAGGGAGTCACGATGGCCCCACTGTGCCCTGGGCTGACTTTGGCTCTAGGCACTCTCCGTTATTCACCTTTGCTGTCTTCCAATCTCATGCACCTTCACAAATCATCACGCTGGTGCCTGTTACCTGTAGGAGTGTAAGGGTCTGATCTGTCTTACATTGGCTCTAAACGTGGTAACCTTGAAGGGACACAGTCACTGTCGCTCACTACAGCCCAGTGGTCAGAACTTATCACATAGGTCCAACCCGGGTGCACTGCAGGGAGCAAGTGCAGCCCTGCCTGATCCTAGAGGGTGGGGAATCTGGAATGCTCTGCTGAACAGTGACAAGGAAGATGAAATGGAAAACCATGACAAGTGGACCACTATAATCTGTAATACTGCCCAGTACTCAGGATAGATGCAGCCTTAGCATGCCCTACCTGAAGGCGCTTTGCAGCCCGGCTGGGACATCACCCTCCTGCCCTCCTTCCCTCTCACAGTGGCTTATGTCTCTAGAGCCATCCACACTCTCTCGCTTTGTCTTTGCGTCTCCTCAGTCCATGAGCTGGCTGTGATGATCAGATGGTTCCTGATATTGAATGGGGGAAATGGGCTATTTCAATGGGTGGGGCGACAGCATAGTGGGTAGGGTATTGCCTTGCAAATCCCATATTGGTCCCCCTGAGCACCGCCAGTAGTTATTCCTGAGTGCAGAGCCAGGAGTAATCCCTGAGCATAGCCAGGTGTGACCCAGAAAGCAAAACAAAAGAAAGAAAAATGGGCTATTGCAGAATTCTGTGATGGGCGGCTATTGAATCTACCCTTTCATGCCCGATGTGGGCAAACATGGCTCTGCGTCCCCACATCCCTCACCCCAGGCATGGCTCTGCATCCTGTCCACTCACCCCAAGCATGGCTCTGTGCCCTGTCCCCACGCCCCTCACCCCAGGCATGGCTCTGCGTCCAGTCCACCTACCCCAGGCATGGCTCTGCGTTCCCACGCCCCTCACTCCAAGCATGGCTCTGTGTCCCCACGTCCCTCACCCCAAGCATGGCTCTGTGTCCCCACGTCCCTCACCCCAAGCATGGCTCTACACCCTGTCCCCACGTCCACTCACCCCAGGCATGGCTCTGCGTCCCCACGCCCCTCACCCCAGGCATCCCCCGTATCTGTCTCACACCAGAAAAGCTCTTCCCAGAGTCTGGGGGTAGCAATGCCCACTCAAGGGAGGGAACTGGAGAGCAGAAGAACCAGAAGAGAAACAGCGTCACCATTGCTGAGCTCCTCCAGGGCCGGGTGTGGCCAGTGTTGCCCCAGCTGGGCCAGCCAAGTGGCCACACTATATCTTCATCAATGGTTTTTGGACCAAAGAGTTGTCGTTGTTTCTAAAAAATACTCGAGTTTACATATATTTAGTGTTTATTCTGTCTCTCGCTCCTTCCCACAGCCTATGGGTTTAGTTCCAGGCCTATTTTATTTAGCCTCATTTAACACAGGGCTCAGAGTTGGAGTAACTCACCAGTCAGTGACAGAGCAGGAGGCTAAATTTAGGCAACGTGGCTCCAGGCTCAGCTCCGCCCACTCTGCTGTTTCTGGAATGAGCCTCCGGGTGGACTTAGCACATACTATGCCCATGTCCAGCAAAGGGCTAGAGGCCAGCCCCGCCTCTGTGTGGCCATTGCTCAGATGCTGATGTTTTAGATGTCAAACGGTTATGCCGGTATTTGGGACCAGCAGAGTTTTGTCAGAAGACATTTGCAGACACGTTGTGAGAATAGAAACATGTGTTCCTCTGATTGCTTTGGTGGCCAAGAAACTCAAGCCCAAACCAAAGCAAGCGTTAGTCAAGTCTGGGTTGAGCGGTTCTGTTTTCCGGACTTCCTCCTGGCTCTGATTCTTATTGATGAAATAAATCCTCTGATCCAAATGGTCTTTATTCTTGTAAAGAATGTACCTTAAGATCTTTATGGCGGAGAACTGCATGCGAATGACCGAAGAACTTCTCCGCACCACGCTAGGTTCCGCCTGGTCCCGCCACCCCGCACCTCTGCTTCCCAGCACAAGAGTCCTTGAGCAGTGGCGGCTTTTGAAGGTTCGGTGGAGACCGGAAGCTTCTGAAAGATATCTGGGATCCCTGTAGGAAAACAAAGTTTCTCCAAATCATGGCCCCAACTTCTCTCCAGAGCACACGTGGGAAAGCCGCTATCACACTCTCACCTGAGCAGTTAATAAAATCTATTACCCCCTTGATGGATATTTCTCCCCTGCAAGGTAGAATTGATCTGTCGTCTTGTGATTTGTGCGATCGGGGGCGCCCCAAGCACCTTGTGATTTGTGGGATCGCGGGGCACCTAAGCACCTTGTGATTTGGGCCACAACGGGAAGAAAAAGAAAAAAAAAATCAAGGGACAAGTCTTTCGAGGCACGAAAGGGCTGTCGCCGCTGGGCTCACTTGATTTATTAGAAATAAAGTGGGTCTTAGTAACATTTTAATAAAGAGAATCTTTGTTTGCACGGGGCTGAGAGTGGCCGTAGGTTTCTGGTGCAATTCCCTGGGAAAGTGGAATGAGCTGGCGTCGCCCGGCGTAAGGAGCGCGAGGCAGGGGCCCCGGGTCCAAAAACGCCGCCGGGCTGGCTGGTCGGAGGGGCGGGTGGGCGCCAGGGGCTCTCCCCGCGTCTGCCATGCAAAACGGGGAGCTTTATGAAGGGATCCGTCTTGTAAAGCCATTGGTCCTGGTCATCAGCCTCTACCCAATGCTTTCGTGATGCTGCCGCTGATCTATTTGGGAAGTTGGCTGCTGGCGAGGCAGAGCCTCTCTTCAAAGCCTGGCTCCCACGGAAAACATGCTCAGTGCAGCCGCGTGCATGAATGAAAACGCCGCCGGGCGCTTCTAGTCGGGCAAAATGCAGCCGCCAACTCCGCTCGTCCTGTGCGTTCTCCTGTCCCAGGTAGGGAAGCGGGGCTGCCGGGCTCACCCCGCGCCCCATTTCTGCATTCCGATCGCCGGGCGGGGGTCTGCCGAGGGCTGGCAGGGGGCGCGGGATTCCGGGGCGCGGCTGCGAAAACAGCCCCGGGCTCGGAGGGAGGTCAACGGCCCCGGAGCCGGCGGGGCGGGGCGGGGGCCGGGGCGCGGGGCGGGGGCGCTGTGTGTGCGTGTGCGCGTGTGTGTGCATGTGTGCATGTGTGTGCGTGTGCGTGTGTGTGTGTGTGCGCGCGTGTGCACGCTAGAAGGAGAAGCAGAGAGCTCCGGGGGTCTCCGGAGTCTTTTCTTTTCGCTAGCAGGGGGCGACATTCTCGCCTACACGAGTGGGGGAACTTTGATTCGCCTCCTTCCGAGGCTCGGGCGTCGGAGACAGACAGTCGGAGGCGACTCCAGCGAGGCGCGGCTCCCCAGCCGGCGCCCAGCCGCGGACCCGCAGCTCGGTCCAGATTGCGGGCTGCGGGGCGAGAGGCCGGCCTGGCACCGCCGGCTTCCAGGGGCTCCGGCAGCTCGCCCAGCCCCGCGGCGCCCGGCAAGCGCGGGGAGGCGCCGAGCGCCGCAACCCCACGGCCGTGGCCGCTGTCGCTCCGGGGCTCCGGCGGCTCCGGCTGCGCCCGGCTCGGGGTCCCTTCCCTGGGCGACCCGGGGCCCGAAGGGCCGGAGTGCGCCCCGCCAGCCAGCACGCAGGCCCCGGCCCCGCGCCCCCTTTGTCCAGCCCCAGCCCCTGTCGCCGCCGCTGGTTGCCATTTGCCCGGGCAGGCTCGGAGCGCAGAGAAAAGTTCAGGCTTTGCTCAGCCGCTGCAGCTGCCCGTTAACCCTCGGAGCGCCGCCGCGCCGCCGTTAACCCCGGAGACCCCAGGGGCTGGGAGCGGGGTGGCCCCGTTTGGTGCGACTGCAGCCACCTCTGCGCCCCCGGAGCTCGGGAAGTTTGTGTGCCAGGAAACAGCTGCCCAGGGAGCCCACGCCAGAAGCACCGGCGGTGCACTGGCACGCCTAGCCCTGCTCACCGGCCTGTTTTTCTCGAGAACATTTTGACCCAGTCCCCAGGGGGCCTCCCTGGCAGCCTCTGGGACTCCAGATGAGCTGGAAGCCTACAAGTGGGTGGGTAAGATCAAGGCAGGGCCAGGCAGAAGGCGGGAAGGCGCAGGGAGTGCCTCGGGGTGCAGGGAGGCTGCTGAGCTCCGGACCAGGCACCAGTTGTCCTCATGCCTCCTAGGGCAGAAACACTTGTGCGAGCCTGTGGGAGCAGGTGGCGCTCCCGGCACCTTCCAGGCACCCGCTGGGTGGCACAGCCCTTCCAGGGAGCCCAGTGCTGTCTCAGTAGTGGGCTTAGATTCTGGAACCATCTGAGCCCAGTGGCCATGGGGATGACTGCGGTGGGGTCCGGGCGCAGAGTGCCAGGGGACAGAGCTAGGGGCTGGCTGCTGGCCTCCGCCCTGCTCCTGGATACACAGGCCAGCGTCCACTGCCTGCGGAGAACGCTGGCACTAGGCTTGGCTGGCCCCACCGCTCGGCGATCCCTGCACCTTAAGGCCAGCTACAAACCCTGCATGTGTCTGGGAGCTGCTTCCAGACTTTCTGGCCTGCATCCCCAGGTGCTGTGGCAGTGTGTGGATCCCGGTTAGCCTGCCTTTCTGTAGACAGCCTCTGCCTGTCCGTGATAATCCTGGCCAAGGTGGCTTAGCGCTGAAGGAATGCTCTGGCCACCTGCCCCATTGCTGGGCGGCTCAGCTCGCACCCTACAGGATGCCTGAGGGAGCCCAGGGCCGCGCACCTGCCGCGCTAGACGGACTGCACAGCCCTTTGCTCTCTGGGCCTGCTTTGCCCTCAGTTGGGATCCCAGAAGGTTTGCTTCCCTTAGGGCAGGGCAGGCCACATACAGCCCCCCCACAATCCCTCTGAGCTAAGGGTGCCTCATGTACAGTCATGGGCAAAGTAAGGGTGAGGGTCTCTCCAACGCCCCTCTGTGCTCCCTCGGCTTCTTCGGGATGGGGACCAGCGGCTTTGCTGTGACTGAGTTGCCTGCCCAGGAGGCTCATTTCTGTTGGACAGTTCTGCATGCTGAGGCAAACGTCGGCATTAGGGCGGTAACTGATACCCTGGTAGCAGTAGCCCCTTACAGACAAGCCATGTCCGTGCGATTCAGTTAACCAGCAAGAGATTCCAGGTCACGCCTCTGTGTGCAACAGAGTGGGGGAAGTCTTGGAGCTTTTGAGATAAGCAAAACAAAACTTTCCTGAGGCGGAGAGGGTACAAAAGAAAAAAGAGCAAAACAATGTAATAAAGCCAATTAGTCACTTGCTCCTGGTGGTGTTCAGACAAGCACGCGTGTGTTTTCCACCACGGTCATATTACACTGGGGCTGGCTTTGGAAGCCATCAATATCTGTAAGCTGAACAGCAGGCTTTGCTGTTTGGGTGCTTTGGTGGGGGGGGGCACATTCAGGGGAGCAGTGGCTGGATGCTGGCTGCGTGGGGGGGCTCTCCCCACTTTTCCCCCTGGGGTATTTTTGGGGACGCTGTCCCCAAAGTGGCTTTGGAATTGGGTTCTGATAAATAATGAATGTGAAACAGATAAAGGCATGAGTGAGAAGTTCCACTGTAAATGCGATTTCCCTGTATTTGGGTGTCCCTTGCAACTAGCCAAAGTTCAAACAATGAGTGAGTAATCCCCCAAGAATCAGCACTTTAGGGAGTGGTTCAGGTTTGGAGAGTTAGTCACTTGACATGACTAAAAATATTCCATAAAAATTTCAGATTATTTTTTAAAAAATAGGGAGTTCCCTCTTGAGTTGGATTCCTGGTTTTCAGGATTCCCATGCCCCTACAGCGTCATCCATGATATTTTGAGCACAGAATATACAGAAGACCTTTCTGGTAAGAGGATCCGAGTGGCAGAGATCTGCTCCCCGAGAACAGGCTCAGCATGTGAGTCTCTTAAGATTCCCAAGCACCACGGAATACTCATCTAAGTGGGGAGAAATCGAGTGTCGAGCTCAGAAGTCTCGCGTGGTTTTATAGAAAGTCTCAAAAGATATGTAACAACCTGCAAGGCTGAGTATGTGACCCAGAATTTATGTAAAGCCACAGACTGTAGTAAAAACCCCACGGTCATCTGAGCTAATCTTTTCTGCTTTTCGTCCTGCTCGTCTCTTTTCTATCTTTAGCCCAGGGGGTTTCCATTAAGTATAATCTATTCCCTTCTAGTATTATCCTCCACTTGTTGCCAGGAAATTGTCAGCAAACCAGTGTAGCAAACAATGGCATTGTCTAAATAGCCCCAGTATTTGGACATGTGCGAGGGGTCTCAATCTAAAGTTCACTCTTCAGGTAAAAGTACAGCTGTGCTGCTGCGAAAAGTCCTTTAATTTCCCTCTTTCCAAAGTGGCAGTTGCTCGGGAGCTTAGGTAGTCTCTACTTAGGAAACGGAAAGGGAAACTATGCATACAGTTCACATCTGAAAGCCGGTTGTATTGTCTAAAGGCCAAGAGTAGTTTGTATTTCCTTTCTGCGGTTTGATCATACCTGTTGAAAAATTTCTCCAGAAGAGGGCTCCATCCGCAGCATTACAGATTTCTGAATCTATGACTCATAATTTAAAGAACTTCAATGTAGCAGCTCCATCAAAACCAAATAAATTATTCATCTTATTCCCAGTTATTGCTACAAGCTCCCCAAAATGTGAGTCCTGTCACTTTGCACTAAGTCTCTTTCCTTCTTGTTTCCCTACTGTGGTTACTTCTGTTCTGTTCCTCAGCAATGCATCCTCTCTGAGCACTGAAGCAGGGAACGTCTCAAAGACCTCTGTAGACAGTGCAGGGGGAATGAGAGGAAGTTCTGAAATTTCCTGGCACTTGGCTTCCCTTGGATCTGGTTTTCCCCTTTAAGCAGCCAGGAGGCAGGCACATGGTTGTGCCTGTGAAAGGGGATAAACTCTCTTAGGCAACTACCCAGAAGAGCGGGTTGTGGACCAGATCTGTTTCCCCCTGCAACACTAGTTGAAAAGGTGAAGGCGGATATCAGTCTGTCATCCAGTTACAATAATCATTTGGACAGAATCGAATCAAGTGACCAGTGCTTTCGGCATTGTTTCCATTTAGTTGTGGGCAAGATGCCCACATGCCTGGAAGAATCTTATTCCCCTGAAGGATGCTGCCAATACACCTCCCCACAGCCCAGCCCGTCTCTTCTGGGCTGCCCGTAGGCACACCCTGACCCCTTCATCTAGGCAGATCGTGTAAATGATGGCTGGCTAGACAGTGGGGTCCCCTGACCCACCAGTCATAGTAGTGGCTACATTTCAGATGGCGGGAAAGTGGTTTTCTTTTTCTACTTGGAGAAGCAGCTAAGGGCAGGCCAGAGGAGAAGAAATGATGATCCCTATGTGAAGACTCAACTGGTGTGGCTGGTTAACCGGCGCGTTGACGAATGTGAAGACTCAGTCGTGTAGCCAGTTAACAGGCGCGTTGGCGAATGTGAAGACTCAGTCGTGTAGCCAGTTAACAGGCCGCGTTGACAAATGTGAAGACTCAACTGGTGTGGTCAGTTAACGAGCTGCATTAACAAATGTTCAAAAGGAAGGAACCAACCTCTTTCTGGTGCTTCTAATCATGCTTCACATTGTGCATGTTGGAAAAGCAAAGTGTCGCTCCTGTCCCTAAGAATGTGGTCACTGTCTCACTGGGGGACTCGAGGGACCTCGAGCAAAGTAACACCCAAATCGTTGTCCTGCGTAGACTTGTTTCCTGCCAGAGTGACAGAGTGCAACTTGGAGCTGTCTGAATACCAGCACTACAGACTGTTGCTACCCCCAAATGTCACTGTGAGAAGCAGCAGCTAAGAGACTTTGGGACCACTAGTTTTTGTGCAGGCCTGGATATAGTATTGTGCCCAAACAATTGCTGTGTGGGGTTGTAGTGTCAACATTGTTACTTGACCACAGTGTGGGTACCATCAGAATATCACAATACCTTATTGTAGCTCATTCTGCAGGGGCCGGAGAGCCCTGAGTTAACTTAGAGCATGTTGAAGTACAGGTTGTGTCGTCCTGAGCTTTGCTGTTGTGAGTACTTTAATACACAAAACCAGTGTCACCTCTAGCACCATCTGGAGCTCGTGTGATGTTTTTGTAACCGTTCTTAACAGTTAACATGCACCACAGTCTACACACAGTGTTAATGCCACGATTAATGCTCCCGACTCTGTAAGTGCTAGACTCAGTAATCTGTTTGCATGTCTCATATCAGCAGGTGAGCTCCGGATGACTCTGGTTTTCCGTAGCTATAGAGTCCAAAGATCAGGATAAACAGAACTACATACACGTGAAAAAAAAAAGTAATTGTTTTTCTTCTGTCAGTTGCCAACAGAAGTCAAATTCCTGAAAATTAGCATTAGCAGTAGGCACGTTGTGACATGTCATGTCTCATTTCAGAGGCCCAGCGAGCGGTCTCCTCCAGTGGGCTACAGAACACAAAGCGTCTGTGTCTCCCAGCGGAGCTCAGGCTGGGCTGGGTGGACGGAGCAGCTGCTCAGCTGACAGCGGTCCTGCCACTTGCCTGGGCAGGGACCGGAAATGCGCTCAGCCTGGTGGGGTCTGGGGATCAAGCAAGAAGGAACGTGGCAGCCTCTGCCCCTGCCTCATGTGGCCTCCAAGCCAATGTTTCTATCCTCCTGGATGGTAGGGCGCTGCCTCTCCATGTGCTACGGGAAATGGTGCCCACCGATGCCCGCGCCAGAGCTGCTGTGATACTCTGTGTTGGTTGATGTGGGGTCTGCAGAAATGTGATGCTCTTGCCGGCAGAAACGACAGCTGCTGAAACCACAACAGCTGCTGAGGCCACACCAGGTCCCCCTTCCACTGCCATAAGCCGCTGGCTTTCTCAGGCCATCAGATTCAGGGGCTGCACTGTGACCTCTGGTGGGTCCAGTTTAGACTGCAGCCTAGGTTTAGAAATAATCGTGCTGGGACATGGCCATACCCATTGCTTTTCTAGTTGCCTGTGGCAGCTCTGGAGCTTAAGAAGAGAGCTGCCGCCGTGGCCCTCAAAGCCTGAAATATTTGCAGCTTGTAGCAAAAGTCTGCTGACTACTGCTTCAATGACAACTTGTAGTCTGAAGCTCAGAGTCTTCTCAAAGGGAAGGGTTCATTAGGGCCCCCTGCAGATGTCGTCCCCCCTAAATCCCTGACCCTCTGTCACTTGACTTTAGGGAGTTACCTGGGACTCAGTATTCAGTTAATATCCATGACCTCTGTGGAGGACAAAGTACATGTGCTCAGGCAGAGCAGCTACAAGGACACCGGCCTGTGTCTCTTAGGGCTCACACCCCATGGGGAGGGGCTGTATCAGTACTGATCACTCCATGGTTTATGAACAACACCGAGGCAACTCCTATGAAATGAAGGAAGCGTTATAGTAATGTTGGACTACGTCCAGTCCGTGCATTTTGTCTATCTGTGTTTTATCTTCCTCCTCCACCAAAACAGAAGCTTTTTGACAATGCTTATTGTGTTCTCCAATTGTTCAGTGCCTAGAACAGAGCCTGGCACATCGTAGGTGCTCAGTAGGAGGGAGTGAATGAATATGAGAGGAGCGGATCCAGGGAAGGATCTGGAGGTCTCCCTTGCAGCCCGGACCTTATGCCACACTGTGGAGGAAAAGCGCTTACACAGGGGCTCTAGAGACCACGGGCAGAGAAGAGCGTCGCAGGCAGAACCCGTCTGGGGAAACCTCTGGGTGGAACGTTTACCCTAAGGAATGGAACCAGTTAAAGTAACCGTGTGTGAAGCTACATATGTGTGCTGTTCTGTGGTTGATTGTTTAGGGCTGAAGCCAGGGAGACACGGTTAAAGAAGTGTTCAGACTGTGTTTCCAGTTAGCTGGGGCAGGCCGCATGTCCCCGCCGCAAAGGTGGGCTATTTCTATGGCTCTGTGCGTGTCAGGGCTAGAAGTCCATGTAGTTTTGATAGGTGCCCACTACCCAAGGTGGGCTCGAAGTCAGTTGAGTCCACTGAGACCAGAATTGTCCAATAACAAGCAAACTGGATGAAAAGTTGGTGAGCAGCAAATGGTCGATCAGCTCTCGCCTGGGCGGCTTGTGGCTGTGGTTTCTCAAGGTGGATGTGTCTGAGCATGTCCGGACTTTCTGATCTGTTTCACTTACCGCGAAATGCTCTCAAAATGGTTCATATATTGTTTTATGTTTTGTTTTGGGGGGATCATATCTGGTGATGCTCAGAGGTTACTCCTGACTCTGCACTCAGGAATTACTCCTGCAGTGCTCAGGGGACCTATGGGATGCCAGGGATTGAACCCGGGTTGGCCATGTGCAAGGCTAATGCCCTCCCCATTGCACTATTGTCCATCCCTGGTTATATTTCTTGTCCAGGAAAGGTACAGCCCAGAGAGAGTGACATGAGGTGTCACGTCCAGAGACCAGAGTCTTTGGAGTGGGGTTGCAGAGTTTGTCACAGAGCAGTGGAGGGTCGCTGAGAGGACCGCAGAGGCTGGTCAGTTTCCCCTGTGAGAAGGTCATTCTGTGTGTAGGGGAGGCGAGTGGGTCGGTACAAGCGTGTGCAAACTCGGAGTGATGGTGCTTGTGAAGACAAGTAGACGGATGCGCCCCAGAGTCCAGGGCACATTTAGGGCAGAGCTTGGGAGCACTCCGAGCGGGGTTAGAGACAGTTGAGCAGAGGCCAGTGAGGGGGTCAGATGTGAGCTTGCTGCAGGCGGCTCCCCCAGCAGGAAGCTTGCGTGACTTGCCCAAACATGTCAGATGTCTGACATGGTGACCTGGGACTGCTAGTCTAAGGCTGCGGACGGTTCCTCGGGAGAGGCATTCGGGCTCTCACACACATCCACTGATGGTCACACATCCAATCTGTGGGAGCACCTGCAATGGGCAGCGTGGGGGCCTGAAATGCCCTTGACTACAGTGACTGGTGCATCACCTCCAGAATTAGCCAGTCTTTGAGGTTTCCCATGCAAAATATATTGGAGCGAAACATTGCCAAGCCTTTTAATTGCACCTTGAACATTCCATCAGCAGCGGCATGAGGAATAGTTTTTACATGAAGCAAATAATGATCTATTACTCCCGTGATCACCTAGATGATGCTAACAAAGCAGCGTTTCAGCATATTGGACATTACCTCAGTGATGCTTTGGTTTGTAAGTGCCTAGTGGACTCTTCCACTGGTGTCGGGGAGGTGGCATGCGGGCAAGCGTGGCACGGTGGGTTCTCTTCAAAACACAAGAGCAGAATAATTCAGGTTCCTTCTCAGGTGAGGGATGGACAGTTGTCCACCAGCAAAACACTTACTGGGTATTTAGGAAATTCATTGATTTCCTAACTCCTGGACAAGGTGGACGTGACAGACTTGGAACCTGGTCACAGAGGACTTGTCGTCCACTGAGAGCAGCCAGTAAGGAACAAGGAAATAAATTGCTGTGATAGTCTCAGACGTGCAGATGACCTTAATAGGGAACAGGGGAGAAGCCGGTCCACAGCGGAGGAAGCGGCCGCTCCTGTCCCTGTTGCTTCCACCTTTCCTCCCTCCTGATTTCCTTCTTCCATCTTTTGTTCTTTCTTCTCTTTTAGAATAGGAATGAAACCCCAGTGAATAAATGCTGAACTTGGCCAAGTGCCAAGCCTGCTACTGATTCAGGGATCAGAGATCAACATCACACTGTCCTGTCCCTCAGTAGGGCGAGTGCTAGGGGACACTTGGGCCTGGGGTCTCCTGAGGTATGGAGGAGGGGCTGCATCTGCTCAGCGCCTCAGGGGGCGACCTGCGAGCTTGAGAAGTGAGTTTTCATCTTTGCCCAACTATTGGTGTGCTGTGACCCACCCAGTCACGTCCCTCTTCTCTCCCCATGTCTAAATAAGAGAGCCCCTCTGTACCCCACTGCAGGGTGTGCCCATGGCGTCTTCCCATGGCTGCAAAGTGACCTGTGCACACGGAATGTTGATTGTATTAACCTTTTTCATCTGTGCTCCAGGGAAGTGGATGGTTTAGGGTGGAAATTACACCCATGTAATTTCAAATGCACGGATATTTTTAAAAATTGATCAGATTTGTTCCCTCCAGAAGGATTTGCCAGTTCTCATGTTGACAACTCCCCAAAGATTATTCCCTGGCTATGTCTCGCCTTGTAAGACCACCCTCTCTGCTGGGATTTTATCTTCCAGACAGATGCATATTCCAGGAAGCTTTCCTGAAGGGCTTTATCTGGGCCCGTAGTGTGTATATGTGCCAACCGTCAATGCTTATGGTGACTGTGTGATATCTACAAGGGCTGGAGGTGGAGCTTGGGATAAGGTCCTGCCTCGCGTGTGTCGGACCTGGCTTCAGTCCTCAGGACCACAAAATGAAAAGAAAGTCAAATAGACACCACAAATCACTCAAAGGAACTGTAGCTGCTGTGTGCCAGTTGTCGTAAATCCCCACTGGAACCAAGAAACTACCCTTATTTCCATCTTATCTGTGATGAAAGGAAATACAGAGTGTTGAGCATTTGACTAGGGCCACTCAGCCACCACGAGCCAGGGCCAGGGTTTAAACCCTGCGCTTCTCATCCTTGTGCCTGTTCTTGCCCTGTAGGCTCTGCCATTCTATAAGCTCTTCCTTCCTTATCATCTCAAATCGCTTAAAAAAAAACACAACTCTCTCCCTCGCCTCTTTGGGCTCTTCTGTAGTCAGACTAACTGGCTGCTGGAGCTGACCTCGTTCTGGTCTCCAGAAATGACCTGAACGTGGCCTTCCCATCTGAGTGGATTGCTACCTTCAGGACTGGGTTAGCCCTAGACCAGATTCACTCTTGGTTGCTGAGTCCTTGCTTTGGACAAGTGTTAAATAACCCAATAACCCAGCCGGAAGCGTGAACCTGGTAAGAACAACAGCACAGGCCACATTCCAGGTTGCGTGTGGCTCTCTGCAGCCTGTGACTGGCAGGTAAATTGTTTGTCACCTGCCTGCCTGCTGCTGAGGCTCTCTGGGGGTGGCAGGGCCTGCCACTGTGTGAGCCAGCACTTCCTGCTTGTAATGTTTCCCCAGTTACTGGAGGATGAGGAATACGCACACCGTAGTTTCGTGGAGGCAATAGATTGTGGTGAGCTGCAGTTGGACTCAATGTAACCTGGGACATTTTACCAGAAGAATTTTCCTTTTTTTGTATAATTCCTGCTATCTTTTTCATGTAATTCTTTTTCATATAATTCTTCCATCACAGCCACTGGTTTGATAGTTGTATATTGGGTACGCACCACTGTTGGAGCCTCGGCTACATACAGGCCCGGAAGCCCCGTGAGGGTGGGTGGAGATAAACTCTCCCCTTGCTGTGCTCTCCACTGCTCCACACGGTGCTCCTGCCTCTCAGGGTGTTCCTGTCTCTGTCTCCCAGTCTAGATATTCCATTCTTAACTAAGTCATTCCCTTGGAAAGTCATTACGTATGGATAGTTGTTTGTTTCATTTGCTTGGCTTTTTGGGTCATACCCAGTAATGCTCGGGGTTACTCCTGCTTCTGCATTCAAGAATTACTCCTGGTGGTGTTCGGGGGACTCTGGGATGCTGGGGATTGAAGCTGGGTCAGCTGTATGCAAAGCAAGTGGCCTCCCTGCTGTGCTATTGCTTCGGCCTCCTGGATAGACAGTTCTAACTCAGACATAGTGTGTTATCCTGGGCTGGGTAGCGGCAGTTCTTGAGAAAGAAAGGATCACTGAGTCTCACAGAGTCAAATTCCAATGGGAGAGAAAGATTGTAGAAAAAACAACACATTCATTTTGGATAATGGCATTACTATGGAAAATATATAAATGGGGCAATCCCTATCTTGGATGGGATTTTCTCCGATCTGATGCAGTAACCTCATACTTTTTAGAGATAAAACATTTGGGACATAAAGTTGATTAATAGAGAACATTTTCTGTTGTTGGCAATACTTAATCCATTGTATATTTTTTGTTTGTTGAAATTTTTCTTTGGGGAATATAAAAACATGGTAATCAATGATTTAAGCCATAGGTACATAATTGTTTTTACACTGTATAGGGCTATTGAATAACGGCGTGGTCTCTCTTGCTATATATGTGTTATATATGGTCACACTATTCATTGCTACCTATGTGGTATCAAATGGCCAGACAGTCTACAGACAAATGGGTGAGCCTGTATTCCAATTAAACCCAATTTACCAAACCAGACAACACTTCCTTTGGTCCTCAGGCTGTAGTTTTCCAACCCCTGATCTAAACCATTAATCACCTCATCAGTTGGTCTTTCAGGGATAGAATAGGGATGGGGAAAGACCAGACATTTCCTTTGTCTCCTTGCTGTTGCTAGAACAATATTTTTCTTTGAGACTCTAGATTATTCTCTGTTCGCTTTGATTAAAATAAGTAAGCGATCAGCTTTGGAGCCTAGTTCTCAGACTAACTCTGAAACAGAAAATAAGCACTTTGGTGGCAGTTATCTGGGCCAGAATTCTGAAGATTTCTTCATTACCAGTCTCGGCCTCGCAGAAGCTTCCCCAGCTAGTGACAGAGTGTCAACGTGGGCACAGACAGCTGGTTTGGGAGATGGCTCTGGGTGCGCCATCGAGAGAGTGAGGAGCTGGGATCTAGGGAGAGCCTGGAAAGGGCTTTACATCAAGCTGGTAAATGCCATGGGAGTGAGGAGCAGAGATCTAGGAGAGCCTGGAAAGGGCTTTTCATCAAGCTGGTCACTGCATGGGCAGCTGGGCTCATGGCAGCTGAGCCTGCAAGAGCTTCAGAATGGTTCTTCTGCGGGCAGGGCAGGGCTTATGTCTTCCTTGAGTTGGGGCAGTGCCTGGCAAGGTCCATTCCTTGTACTTCCTGGCTGAGCCTTTGGTGGTCTGGGTTTGGTTTTGGTCAGGTCCTGAGCAAACAAAGGAGAGGGGCAGCAGGTGCATGGACTGGGACTATCGGTCCGCAAGATGTGAGGGCGAAAGCCATCCTAGTCCGCAAGATGTGAGGACGAAAGCCATCCTAATTCATGCCATTACGCCTTACCGAAAACTTCCTCAATAGAGCTAATGACCCAATGGTGAGTTTTGACTTTTCAAGGTT
Organism: Cryptotis parvus; assembly: GCA_021461705.1. Classification (NCBI taxonomy): domain Eukaryota; kingdom Metazoa; phylum Chordata; class Mammalia; order Eulipotyphla; family Soricidae; genus Cryptotis; species Cryptotis parvus. Next base: position 59,533 of record JAJIBD010023704.1, on the reverse strand, counting down.
GCTGTAGCCCCTACGTGCTACTGTCACTCTCCCACTAGGTGGTACCAGCACCCACAGCCCTGGCATGCCAGCAGAGGGCCTCACCTTTGATGGGGAAGACAGTGCTTGAACAATTAAGTAATGAGCACACAGAAGACAGTGTTTGGGTGGAAGCTAGGAACAAAGTAGATGTTGCCTCAGCCGTTGGCTCACCCATTCACCCCAGATCAGGCTGTTGGCTCACCCATTCACCCCAGACCAGGCTGTTGGCTCACCCATTCACCCCAGATCAGGCTGTTGGCTCACCCATTCACCCCAGATCAGGCTGTTGGCTCACCCTTCACCCCCAGGTCAGGCCATTGGCTCACCCATTCACCCCCAGGTTAGGCTGTTGGTTCGCCCCAGGTCTGCTTGGCTACCCCCACTAAGCACTTCACTCTCTTTGCGGTTCCAGGAACACACAGGCTCTTCCCCTGTGAGCTTCCCTGATGGCTGCAAGAGACAGTAAGGGATGGGCAACAGCAGGTCCTTGATGTGTGCCAGGGGTGCTGAGGGCACCCAATAGACAGAGGCAGAGAAAAAAAGGTCCTTCTCAGACCTCCTGCCTACCGACTGTCCTGACTCTTCTCAGACCTCCTGGCCTACCGACTGTCCTGACCCTTCTCAGACCTCCCTGCCTACCGACTGTCCTGACCCTTCTCAGACCTCCTGGCCTACCGACTGTCCTGACCCTTCTCAGACCTCCTGGCCTACCGACTGTCCTGACCCTTCTCAGACCTCCCTGCCTACTGACTGTCCTGACCCTTCTCAGACCTCCTGGCCTACCGACTGTCCTGACCCTTCTCAGACCTCCTGGCCTACCGACTGTCCTGACTCTTCTCAGACCTCCTGGCCTACCGACTGTCCTGACCCTTCTCAGACCTCCTGGCCTACCGACTGTCCTGACCCTTCTCAGACCTCCTGGTCTACCAACTAATGAGGGCAGAGATGGTGTCCTAGCCCCTCCTCTGCCATGGATAGACCTCTCAGGGTTATGTTCATGTGGTTTATTTTCCAAATGAGTCTGTGAGCTTGCAAGGGGTCAAGAGCGGTGCTTGGGCCGATGGGAACCAACCAGCTGAGGCCTGCTGAAGCCTCTGTCCCAGCTCACCCGCCTGGACGCTTTGTTTCATTTGTCTGGAATTATTCTGAATTGTTATTGTCGACATACAATGGAGTCGCGGTTTACTTAGGGGCTGGATTATGAAGTCAAGGTTTAAAGCAAGCACAGTCGTCATTAACCTTGAAGTCTTTTAAGTTGTCCATTAAATTGCAGACTGCAGGGTTCTGTGTACACAGCCCCATGCTGTAATCAATATGTAATGATGTATAATACGTGCTGTAATGCACAAAGAATATATGTAAAGATATAATTTACAGGGCTTAATTGCAGTATTTAAATTGTTCTTTCTCCTTCTCTTTTTGGTGAAAGTGCTGTTTCCTTTAGTCAAATGCGCATGCAGCTTCACTGTACTCTTGTAGGCTGGGTTCGTGACCATCTAGTCCCCACCAGGCTGTGCTCTGGAGTGGGGCAAGAGCGTGTTTCCTGTTTTCTCTTCATCTCTGGGCTCCTCCCACTCTCACAGGCTGTGGACCAGGGGCACGACACTATTAGCAGCAGCAATGCAGGCTGACATTGTGGAATGCTTACTGTGAGCGAGGCTCTTTGTAAGTACCTAATGTATTAATTAGAACACTAATCCTCTTAATGACTCCACGGTCTAGCTACTATAATTTTAATTCCATTTCACAGATGGAGAAATTCTGGGAGAACTCAATAAAGGTTAAACAAACAACCTTTGCGTTCGGGGACTGAAAGTCAAACTCAGGCAATCCTAGACACAGACGTCCACATGCTGCCTGTTGGAGAGAACTGTGCAGAATATGCAAGCCCAGGCCTAGGTGACAGGGACCGTGGGACGGGCATGGGGCGACAGCTAATGGGTGTGCCACAACCCCAGGCCTAGTGACAGGGACTGTGGGGACGGGCTTGGGAGACGACAGCTAATGGGTGAGCCATTTCTTTTGAAGGTGATGGGAATAAAGGATCCAGAAGCCTATGAATATACAAAACCCCAGCATTGCGTATCTTAACAGGGCCAATTTCTAGCTTGTGGCCATCTCAATTAAATTATCAAAAGAAAAAGATGCAAACCTGTGACTGTCCAACCTGAGGAATCCTATGTCCACCATCTCTGGGCATGCAGGCCCCTTTTACAGGTGCCCCGACATGTTAGTGGCTCTCTATTGGCTCTTCTTGTGTTAATTCAACTATTTCCAAGGACTTTGTTGTCTTCCTGATTTCAGCAAATGTAAAAATGAGGTAGAAAGATATTGAGCTACTTGCCGTTGGTCAGTGACCGGGCGGTCTGGGCCCACGTCACATGACACAGACACAGCAGCCTTCTTGGCGCAGACCTCAGGAATCCCTGCAGGCTTCTGCGGGCTTCTGTGGTGAAGGCTCCTGCAGGCACGTGCACTGGAACACTGGCAATAAAGCAATGGCTCCTGGCTTTTGTTTTCCAATTTGCAAAGTGGATTAAGATCTCACTGGTTATTGTTCCATCTGGTAACTGCTGTGGGGTCCACCTGGCAGTGACTCAAGTCTGTAAAAGAAGGAGGTGTGTCCTGGAGGTTGAATGAAAAGCAATAAGCATTATTGATTCAAGATGAGAGGGAGGAAGAGGAGTGAGAGAGGTTAAAGGGTTAAGGGTAGAAAGGGAAGAGGTGATGCAGAAGAGAAGATGGATAAAGGGAGAAGCGAGGGAGGAGTAAGAGAGTGAGAGCGAGTGAGCAAGAGAAAGAGAGAGAATGAGAGAGAGAGAAACTTGGACAGTTGGCAAGCTATTGTCACTGTACTATTCAAATTCATCCTGATTGCCAAAAAGATTCACCCAAATTAGCATCAGTATTTGGCCTCCCTGGCTGATTCAGCTGAAGTATTTCTTAGCACGGCCATGAAGAGGCTGAGATCTGCTGCCCAGGTGGTTGATGCCCAGGTTGTAGGGCCTCTGCTGGGCTCGGACTTGAGGGCAGCATCCAGTACTCCTGGAATGCCCGAGGCAGCATGTCAGGTGACTGCTAGGGTGGTGCTTTGCAAAGTGTTTACGGAGGAGGTCAGGGCCCATGAGGGTTCCTATGGAGAAACCATAGTTTAGGAGAAAATGGGCTGCATGAATGTCTCTTGGGGAAACTCCAGAGTCATGGGAAAAGCGAACAGGTTGGTTTTCAGCCCTGAGTATCTCTGGGACCCAACAGTGCATTTTTGCATTTCCAAGAGTGCTCCCCAAGGCTAAATTGTTAATGTTTTCTCCAATTCCCAGGGGGTAAGGAGTGTACAGGGTATTGATTATTGATTCACAGGCTACATGCGAAAACGAGCTGTGAGGACTCTGCTCTCAGAATCCGGGGCTCACCTGCTCCCCTGGCCTTGTTAGCGATGCTGTTCTTCCACCCAGGGCACTCTGCTGGTGGCTCAGGTGTGCAGACATGGACCAATAGGTTGTGGGGAGACTTACTGATATTCTGGGTGAAGGGAGGAAAACTCTTGACAAAATCAGTAAGCTTCTTTCCCCAAAAGCACGGCTTATAAGACACGGGCGCTATGCCAAATTCTGTCCAATCCGGTGTGGCTACGGATATTTACTTTTGTGAAGCCCTCGGTTGTGTTAGTAGAAATTCTGTAGTTGAAAGCTGCTGTCTACTGCCTTCCACCCTGGAAGATTTGAGGTGTCGATGGTGGAGACACTTGGGAGGTCGGGAGAGGGGAGACCAAGCCTTCCTTTTGTTCACGTTGGGCTTTGAGCTAGGCAAGAGACAGATTAACAGGAGAGAAATCCACAGTTTACTAACACACATATATGAGAAATAATTATAGAAAAAATTAGCAACTCTGAGAACTCAAATACCATTTTGAAGACAGAAATGAACATTTCATATAATGACTGGGAGGCCAGTGGCCAGGAGATGGCCATTGTGGCTAAGCGCAGCATTTGGTAAGCATGTTTAGTCCATCAGTACCTTTCTGTCCAGAGGCATCTAAGGTGGTCTTCCCTCCAGGGATTAATTTCGTTTGTCCTGGTAGAACAGGAGGAGAGATGGATCTGGAAGCTTGAAGTCCTGCTCTTAAGCAAGTAGGAGGAGAGCGGTAGGGTTTTCCTGTGTCCGCTTACTCCCACTTGCCATCTGCTCGAATAACCCCGTGGCACAGTGCCAAGTTGAGAGTGGCGAGTTTTGCTGGCCTTCACCAAACTTGGAAGTCGGCTTGTTTGGTTGTGTAAATATCTGTACGCGTGTATAGAGCATGTACACACATGTATACAACGTGCATAGCACATACACACGTCATATACATAGCAATCCATAATGCATAGGCATGTACATACGTAATAGCCTCACGCATATGACAGACATATCCATAAGCACAAGTACATGTTTACTGTCTTCCCGTTCATCATCAATTTGCTTGAGTGGGCACCAGTAACACCTCCATATGTCCTGTCTCATGCTAGTAGAGCCCAAGGGCATCTGCTTGCTCCAGGAACATAAAGAACCTCAAACCATTCCATCAGGTCATGGGAATGAAGTCTATAATTGTTACTGGTATTTGGCATATCAAATACGACACGGGTAGTTTGCCATGCTCTGCTGCGCGGGTGGCATACTCTTTTAGTCACTCTGATCTCCAGTATTTGTTGAAAACCAGCGCAGCCACACGTGGCCGTGCGAGCTGGGCTGTTATAGGCTCTTCTGCTGGGTGGAGTTCTGACAAGAGGGAAGTCTGGATGTGGAAAATAGTGGCCCTCATGGAGTGGTGGGGGTAGAAGTACATGTTGCATGCAGTAAATAAATGTGTGACTCTTTCATTTACTAAGCCCTAGTCACTGTTGGCATAAGGACTCCCAGGTGAACCAGGATCCCATGAGCCAGTCATATCTGCTATGGATGCTGGTCTGTGGTGACTCAAGCGCCGAGGAAAGAATACAGGATGTCAGTGTGAGACGCACCTGGTGCCAGTTGGGGTCATTGATCCTGGGCTTCAAAGCCTCTCCAGAATAATTCTTTTATCAAGGTGACTTTTGGTGGACACTTCTGATGTGGTTCCTGGAGTTTTGTGGTTCTCACTGGGGGTGACAGCGCCCACTCTACAGCTCATGGGGATGTCTGGCAGCCTGTCTCATTGTCGCACGCACAAGAGTGGGTGTCGCTAGCATCTAGAGGGGGCCAGGAATGCTGCCTAGCATCCTCCAGTGCTCGGAACTGAAAATGTCTCTATCAATCACACCTCCCAAATACCAACGGGATGGAACTGAGAAAATCTGGCTTATGGCCTATGGGCAGAGGTTCAGACCGTCACAGAACAGACAGGAATTTGTGTCTTCATCCTCTTCTGTTATAGATTGAAGTCGGAATCCACAGTTTGTCTGTGAGAATGTAACCGTCAACAAACTATTCTGCCTATATACTTCTTCAAAAAATGAAACCCTGACTCTTAAGGAAAACAGACCATTCATTTGCAAGGAAGCCAATAAGAAGCCACAGCATAAAGAACATTTAAGCTAGGGTAGGTATTAAAAACGTTAGCAGAGAGATGCTAAGATGCAATTGCTAAGCTAGTTTGGGGGGAAAGCCTAGGAAATTTGCACCTTGTCTGAACCTTTAGGGTTATTAGTTCCACTAGACCAAATTTGTCTGCATCTCTACTGGGCAAAAATTAAGACCTAACTGGTGACTTTACTAAGTCGGGGACATTTTTCAAGTTCAAACAATGAGACTGAGTGAGGATGCTCCTAGGTGTCTTCTGGTGGTATTGATCCCCAAGTGATTTTCAGAGAGTTGCCATTAATCATTTTGACCTTGCATTGGATCATTTTTTCTGGCCTCAAACACAGGTGTCTGACTTCCCAGGACTGTCTCCTCAGGAGCGATCTGTGAATGTGGGCAAGGAAATGGGAACGGGTTGAGTTTAAAGGTTGGTGGATGAGAAATCACAGTTGGTCGAGGTGATTGTGTGTGCATCCTCACCTGCCACTTTCATTCTATGGAATGTGCTAGAAGCTTCCATTCGATCCTGCTCCAGATGAGAGAAGTGATTTAGGGAGTATCTCAGTAGCCGGTATGAGCAGAGAAAGAGAGAACCATGTGGGATCTAGATCCTAGAGGGAGAAAGAGAATTTAGCTAAATGGAGAAGGAAGAGAGGAAGGTCTGAGTCCAGGTTCGAGGCAGAAATATTCATAGCCTCTTAAGGGGACAAGAAGGGAACTGTCTGGGTGACAACGTGAACAGTGTGAAATTGGATCAGCTCGACAGGGGTGGCAGCTTTTAATAGTATCAGCGTTATTCTAGCCAAATGATCTCACTATTGCGACAGGGCCATGTCTGGAAGGACACTGTGGTAGTTAAAGCTCAGGCCCAGGAGGAAGGGGAGTTACCATTGCAGAGTAGTGTAACCACAGGCCAATGTACCCCAGTTACTGATCTAGGAGGAATTGAGGAAGTCTGTCCTATTTATTAAACATGTTGGAAGGTACTAATTGGGTCTTCGAGGAGACAAGACAGTGCATAGCAGTTGTTAGGCAGGGCCAGGGCAGGGGTGTGACTTGCCTGTAAGTGATCCCAGTTTCAGACTGTCCCCCACAAGCAGTTTCTGAGAGGTGGACTTGTGTGTGATTCACGCACCAGAGATGGTCTTGGGGAACTTGTGGTGTATAGTAAGCAGTGCAGGGGAGGGCACGTCAAGGACCTTTCAAAGCTCCTCTGGGGTGTTCCTGAGTCTTCTTCCCTGGGGGTTCGAGTTCTGTTCTCTGTGCTCCAGACTGGGGAAGGACTTGCTTTGGGACTCCCTCAGGCGTCGTTACTTTGGAATCACTGAACTTCCGGGGCTTCTTCGGTGTGGGTTGGGCCAGCCCAAGGCCAAAAGGAAGGTTTGAAGGCGAGGAAAGCCATTAGCTTCTGCTGTGTTGAGTGTCAGGAAGCATTGAAGCATAAATGCTCTTTGGCCAGTAACCTACATCTCAGAAGTTAAAGAAGCTGCATGGTACAGAAGAACACAGAAATATTTCCCTGCATTATATGTGATAGACAAAATTGGAAATAATAATAGCCAACATTCATCAGGCTTTTGCTGTGTGTAGTTTTCCTAAGTGATCAACAAATAAGCTAAATTTCTAACAAATGGAAACTATTAAGCAACTCAATGTAATATTTTATAGAGTCATTAAAGAGAATGGCTATGAAGTCAAGAATGGGAAAAACCATATAGGCAAGAAGAGAATACCAAACTGTGTGTAGAGAAAATTCCTAGGCGGAGACAGAGTTTCTCTCCACCAGGAAGGAAGGCAGAGTCTGAGAGGAGATTCATTAGAATTCTAACTTGCAGTATTATTCTGTCATGGGTTTCTGGGTGATTTTCCCTGCTCAGGTCTGCAAATTTCCACTGATGTTTGTATATTATATTTATAATGACAAATACAATAACTTGAAAAAGTGAAAGAAAGAGCTAAAAATAAAGAGAAAGTGTGGAATCATTGGAGGTTGTGAGGAGCGGAGTCACACAGTGGGAAAGTGCCTTTCATAGAAACGAATCTGAGGCAGGGGGCGATGGAGCAGATGGGGAAAGGCCCTGGGTGAGAGGTCCAGCTGCCTAACTGACCAGGTCAGACAGGCGTAGCAAGAAAAGCCCAATTTTAGAGTCTTGGTGATAAATGGACAAGAGAGAACACGATCTTCTGAGTGCCAGGTTCAAGGCCGATGGATTGGGAGGAAATTGGCAATGGAACAACAACATCGTTTAAGTGCTTCTGCTCAGGTTTCGCCACCTGTGCCTCGCCTCGAAGCCCAACAGCTTCCTGAAAGCCAGGGTTCCTCAGAGATGTGTTTTACAGGTGGGCGAGGGAAGACCAGAGACATAAAGCCACTTCTCCAAGGCTGTAGGAAATCTGAACTCAGGCCATTGTTGGTGCCCCAGTGGGAGAATGGGTGCAGGCCTACAGGCCACACATCAGGGAAGAAAACTGAGGTGCTGCAGCAAGGCAGAGCGGAGGGACTTCCCAGAGGCTGCAGCAACCTGGGGGTAAAGAGGAAGGGGACAAGGGCTTGTGTGAGTCTCCTCTGGGCACCCACTCCAGGTCCTCTTATCAAAGGCCATTGATGGTCAGATAATGGGATATAAGCTTAAATCCTCTACCTGGGACACTGCGTGCCCAGGGCGTTAATAGGAGAAACTGAGACTGGCTGCTTGGTCAGACTTTGGCTTGAAACCGAGCATTAAGTCTAGAAACAATGGAGGGTGAGGTATGATGGAAGAGCAAAGGGAAGCGAACAGGGTGAAATGGCCGAAGGAAAAGTGAGGGAATAATCCAGCACCGACAAGGCCCCCATCCTGCCTCTGCTGCATCTCGGCCCCTTTACCTGAGAGACGGGACAGGGGGTGGGAGTCCTTTTCTCACAGGCTTCTTAGGGATGCAGCAACTAACTTGCTAAGTAACTTCCTTCCTCCCACGTCGAAACTGCACAGGTCTCCTAATGCCTTAAAAATCACAGTGCAGCCATTTCCTGGGGAACAGTTCTTGGGGAACTGTGGGTCAATAAAGTAAGGCCCCGTCATGTAAAGAGTATGACTTAAGAGCTGGAGCACGGGCCTCCATGTACTACACCCTAAATGTAATCCCTGGAAATTTAGAGATTAAACTGAATTTAATGACCCGCTCCTCTCCTCTCCCACGCACACACTGGGTGCAGCTCTAGAGACGGGAACGCCACTGCGTCGGAACAGCAATGCCTCACTGGGCCTGCACACGGACCCTGATCAGCACTGCTGGAATTAGTGTCACCAGGAGGGACCCCCACGCCCCCTGAGAGATGCTTGGGAAGCTCAAAGTCAATATGCTTCAGAAAGTCTCCTGGTACCCAACAGTACACTGTCCATAGGGACAACGGGTCAGTTTCTCTGTGTGTGTGTGTGTGTGGGGGGGTTAGATCTTGTGCGATCACTGCGTGTAGCTTTGTTGGTCGGAGTCTGGCCTTCTGCAGTTTGCAGTAAGTGAAGCATATTGGGTTGTGCTTTTCTTTTTTTGGCCAAAGAGTTAATAAACAGAGGATGTTTGTTCAAGCAGAGTTAGAGGAGTTTTGAAAGTGCTGAAGAAAGACTTGAGGAGCGAAGTAAGGAAGCACTTGGAAGACTCCATCAGCCCCAGCGAGCGCCGTGAACTCAGTCCCCTTCCGCCCTTCCAGACTGTTGCGCTCTTATAACTGATGGCTGGAGAGGTCTGTGCACTGCAAACTTCGGCATGAGGAATCCTAAAGCCTTATTAGCCCAGGCACTTAGCCTTTCTGAGCACAACCCCTACCTTGGCTATCTTGGCTCAGGATTAGTTGAGCCTCCATATGTTCCACTGGGATGAAGAGGTTCCATGTAACGCCTCCCTGTCCGTTCCGCTCCCTATGGCCTCAGCCCTGCACCACTGGCTCTGGCACACTAGCCCCTTGCTCAGCGCCTGCCTCCTGCCCTTCACTATTGGGCCGTCCACCAAGGAGGCACTTTCTCCTTTGATCTGAGCCACCAGAGAAATTGCACACTCAGGACTGATTCTGCATAGTGTAAAAAAAGATAAAAAGATAAAAGAGGAAAAGCTGATGAAGTTAAGGAGGTGCTTTGCCGGGCTAGCACGGGCTTCTCCTGAGCCGATGAGCTTGGCTGGCCTGGCGCTCTCTACCTGTTGTGTGGCTCAGGGGTCCAGGGGAGTTGTAAAGTGCCCCCCCGGAGGAGCCGTGGGGAGACAGCCAGCCTGATGTCACCTCTTGAAGGATACAGAGCTAATTAGCTTTGCTGTTAAGACTATGATTTAAGCTCCAATGATTTTCATTTTATTTTGGAGTACATGATTCTCTAAAAATTAAGTTAAAAACAACAATTTTGGGAGTACCGTCTGTGGGGCACGTACTCCACATGGTCCTTACACGCGGTGTCTGATCAAGAGTCTGATCAGTGCTACCCTGGTCATCTTACCTTAAAGCTCAGGCATTGGTGGCTTAGAGACATAGCCACACGCCAACTCGGCCCATCTCCACTATATTCACAGTTAAGAAAATGCAACCATCTCCTGTTTCTGAGTCTCAGCCCTCCGAGTCTATGTTGCTGGGGTTTCATTAGAAGAGAGACCTGGGACAGTCCCTGAATTCGTGAGTGGGTCTGTGGGAGGGGCTGGTTATGTCCTCTCTCAGCCTCCAGCCAACAGGTCATGGCTTTTTGCTGGCTCAGGAGGACATGGGGCCAGAAGGGAAACTGTTGGAACAAAGCCACTCCAGGTGTCTCGGGAGTAGAGCTGGGAGCAGGCTCCATTCTCCCTGCGGTTGTTCTCTGCGTGGTCCTTCATGAGAGCCTCCACAGCAGGAGCAGATTCAGAGGGTCCCAGAGGGTGATTCTGACTCTGGACCTTACTAGTATCTAGGGCCGGGTTATTTGTATTGTTTGTAATGACTTTTAGAATGTGATCTGGGTGAGATGAGACATGAACAGAAATCCAGAAAGAGTTCCACCGAGGCAGAGGAAATGGAGCCTTTCATCTTCCTTGGGACTACAAGCTCCTATTTGTACTCTAAAAGCAATGACTTACCAGGCAGCCTGTTCTCTCTGCCTGCGCCGGCAGCCCTGCTCATCAAAGCCTGTTTTCCAGAACATGCTAAAGTCACACACTTCCGAGGCACACTTAGGTTCTGAGAAGGAATGAAAGCTGTAGAGTTGGTCTCCACTGCCGTGGGTCTTGCACTAGGTTTATCGGGGGATGGCGGGGAGGGATGGGGTGTATCTTTCGGTACTCAGGGCTACTCCAACCGTGCTCCAGTGGTATCAGAGGCTCCTGCTGAGCCATGAATCAAAGCTAGGTCTCTGCCCGCTGATCTATCTCTCCTATCTCTCCCATTCTTGTGCTTTGGAACATTATTGTCTTGTCATTCTGGGCTGTCAAGGGTGACACCTCCAGACTCTGAAAGGGTACAGGAAAATAACAGGCCTTCTGGCAGTTTCCAGCAAGATCTATTTCTCACCTGGGCCAGGCTTGTGTGTCTGCTTTTTATTTGTGATAAGAAGAGCTTGGTTAAATAAGGGTCTGTTGCTCTTTAGACGTCTTCTCTTCTGATTGATGGCCTCACCAAGCTGTTCATCTGGGCTGAAGATAGACAGGTGCTCACTGTCGCTCTGCTGTGGGCCTGGAAGTTTGCTCTGTGATGCGGGTATGGTGCCTACTTAGCCACTGCTCCAGGGGGTGAGGCTGACCTTTGATCTTACTCTTCATTTAAAAGTCACAGATTGGGAAAAATGGACCTATCTAGAAAGACTCTGAAATTTGCTGCTGAGTTCGACTGTCAAACCAATTCGACTGATCTGTTTTACCAAGAATTCTGCTTTTTTTCTGATTAAAATAAATGATTTTTTGATTCTTTTTTTGGCTCTATCTCCAGAGGACATCTGGTCTCTTTTGAGTCCAGTGGAAATCCCTGAATCATGCAGCTGTTGTAGATTCCAAATGAGGAAAGTGCAGTGAACAGGAAAATCCATGAGAAGAAATTCAAGACCTCTGTCCAAATTGCAAGTGCACGCCCTCCTCACTTACTCATGCTCTCGCCCACCTGCGACAACTGAGCATGCCCTACACATTAAGGCAATACTGGGGGACGGCAAGGGGTTGGTGAGACCAAAGTCCTTCACTCCAGGTTCTTCTAACTCAGAAGATAAAAGAAATGAGGTGTTTAGCATCACTAAGACAAGATGGAAGGATCTGGGGATACTGCAGGCACCAAAGCTGGGTCTATTGCCCGTCCCATTCAGCACTTGTAAGAAGCAAAAGCTGGCACAAGAAAAACAACTTCATAGCAACTGTATTCTAGTGCTAGCCTGAGAAAATGGCCGAGTGCAGACCCCTTTCTGCTCCCATCCCAACTACCTTACTATCAGACAGGGGGTGGCTCCTGTAGGTCTAACGGGGAGTGGAGTGGTGGCTAGTGAGGCAGGGACCCACCATGCAGTTTTGTGGCTGGCGTCAGTGCTCTGGCGATGGTTTGCTTCTGGTAATATCTCGAAAGAGTTCCAGCCTCTGGGGCCCATGTGGACCTTTAGGGACCTTCTCCAGAGGATCACGTGACTCACTGTTCTTTCCCATTCATCTGCCACTGACTTCTGCTTTCATGCTAAATACATAGTCTGTGAAAAGCACTTTTGTCAAAGGCCAAAGGATATGGGAAGTGGAGGAACAAGATGGCGCCACTAATGCTTCTTTACTCACACGACACTTTGGACATCCATTGGCTCTAGATGGTTTCCCAAAATGGTTAGAATAAGACACAGGGACCGGAGAACCAGATGTGCTTGTTTTCTCACCTCAGTGCTGGTTGCCTGGAATTTTGTGGCAAATACTTAGTGGCATATTGTGGCTTTGAACACTGCGCAGAGCCTTAATGTCATTTAAACAAAAAATACTGAGAAATACTCTGGGAGCACAGAAGGAAGATTGGCCCTCCTTGGAAGAGAGAGTAGAGAGAAGAGGGGGAAGGGGTTTCCTGGGGGTCTAATGTTTGACATGAGTCGGAAATATCAGCCCAGAGTAAGAGGTCAGTGAGTGGGACAGGTCCGAGCCACCAGCTCCTCCTGTTCGGTGACTTCCTGGCATGGGGACACAGGAAGGTTGGGAGTTGCTTGGTGTAGCTGAAGCTGGTGGCATGGGTGAATGGCAGTGGGGAGGGACCAGGACTGAGTCACAGACAGTGTCAGGAAGAGTTTTGTCCTTAAGGGAGCAGAAGCCATAAGAGACTTTTGGGGAGATGCTGGTGCTGTGCCCCAGAGCCCCAGAGGAAAGCAGGTCTCTGGGTGCCGTGAGGGATTTTTCTTTTCTTTTTATTGAATCACCATGCAACAGACCATTACAAAGCTGTTCCTGATTGGCTTTCGGTCATACAGAGTTCCACCTCCTCCCACCAGTGCGCATTTCCCAACACCAATGTGTCCTGTTTCCCTCCCCTTATAACCTGCCTCTCTGGCAGACTCTCTCTCTCTCCTTTGCACATTGTGATTTGCAATACTAACATTTATGTTCCTTTACCTACTTTCAGTAATCAGATCTAGTCTAGTATTGCTGTTTTCAACTATTTTTGTCAAACGGAGCCTTCTCTATCTTACCTGCCTTCCTCCCTGCACATACTTGTGGTAGATTCCAACCATTGGCAAGTCTTTGTGGCCCCTGTTTTCCCTGGCCTTGGATATTAGTCTCATGCTACTTTTATAGCTCATAAATGAATGCAGTCATTCACTATATACCCTTCACCTTCTGACTCTTTACACTCAGCATCACTCCAGCATGATAGTCGCGATGAGGGATTTTCAAGCTCACTGGCATTGTCAAGTCTGGGTTTTCCTTTTGTGCCTACAAAGGGGAGAAAGATGGGAGTCATTAAAGCAACTTTTGCACCAGATCCAGAGAGGAAGGTTGGAGACACTGGCATGAAGGGAGCAGCGGGAAGGCAGATCCCAGCCGAGGCGGCTTAGGGGAGAGTTGAGCAGAGACCGGCTTTTCCTCTAGTCTCTGGTTTACAACCACTCAGAAACAATTTCCTGTATTATATAAACCCATGAATCACCCTAATAGTTATTCTAGAAACATCTATTTTAGACTATGATATACTATCAGCTCAGGAGGATCTCAGGAGATAGAGATAGGAGGAACAATTCTTACCTGCAGGGAGCCGCCTGCTGAGTTTGGGGGCCACAGCAGGGTAGTTCTCTTGCTCTAGCTCTCAGATCATCTGAGTTTACCGTGGTGTTGATTGCTCATTTAATTCAAGGTCAGTTCCTGGCTTGTAGTGTCAGTGATATGGCATCCTCCAAATCCCTGGCAGAAAGGATCATTCCTTCCCCTAGAGTAATTCTGATCCAAGCATATAACATCGTGTGAATGTTTGAAAACTTCTCCTGGTTCTCAGAATGCAATTCTGACAGCGCTGAAGGCTGCCAATTAAATGAAGATTTAGATAAAGGCTGTGTGGGAGACAGAACGCAATATTCTTAAACCTAATAATGGTTTCCTTCTGTCTTTTTTGAAGCTCTTGAATAATCCTGATTGACTGGCTCTCTGCTCTGGGCATTCCCATTTACTGGACAATTTAATAACATTTAAGATGTTTGACAACCTTTATTTGGGGGCAGACATCCCCAGGGGAAAGGCTGTGGGTAAGGATGTGAATGCTGTACCACTCGGAGGAGTGGGGCTGGAATTGATTGCTTCCACATTTGGAACAAGTCATCTGCATGCTGACGAGCAGAGGGACGCAGCGAGTTCGGAATCATTATTATTCTGATAAATAAAACTGATGATGGCATTAAATATGGGGAACATGTAACCACTGCCTGCATCTGGCCTGAGCTCCCGCTCCCCTCCCGTCACCTGCTCTGTCCCTGCAAACAGCACGGAAGGGAGCTAGGACCAGGCCTTTCATATCAAGTACCGTGCCTGAGGCCCGTGGCCATGCATCTAACAGGCCCTCAGGATTCAGAGAGAAAAAAATGAGACAGAATTTCCAGATGATTTCCCTTATTTAACAACTGCTTCCAGGAGCTCATCCGTTTCTACTTTCTGTACTGATTTCACACATTTACTGAGTGGTTCCCAGGCATGGTTCTAACATATTGTTCTAGGGAAACATCCAGGGGCTCAACCAAACCCTGCCTTCATGCTGTTTTCACTTGAGTGGGAGGCGCGAATGGTAAAGAAAACCCTAAGTGTAAAACCGGGCAACCAAGAAGAATCAAGAATGAGGACGATGCTGCCTTTGCCCATCAAGGTGGAGCATTTGGGGCGGACTTCCGGAGAGGAGCCTTCACCCCAGTCAAGCCTTGTCTAGACTGCGGTAGGTGTCCATGTGAGTCTCAGGGCAAATGAATTTGCCAGGTAGAGTGGAGTGAGTGTAAAATCCTAGAAGCAGACCCATGCCTGATGGGCTCCAGAAATAGGTGGCATCGGTGCTTGGACCAAGAATGGGAGATGAGTCAGGCCTTGGGGATGTTTTCTGGGGGTGATGAGATGTCATTGGCCAGGAGGGTGAAGCAGGGACATCATCAGTTGCTATAAGCTCTAGAGGAAGTCAAAGCAATTTAGCCCATCAGAGCTCACCCCCTCCATTTCCTTATTTCATCTGTTAAAGTGAGGCTTTAGGGTGAGCTAGGTCACCAAACAAGGAAGGAGAGGAATCAGCTCTTGGGACCTAAAGTTGCTTACGATTTAGTTAACATTTAGTGAGTACCTGCTCCATCGCAGGGTCTGATGTGATCTCTGTGAGGACAGTGAGTCGCATCCTTCAGGGTCCGGCATACCTCAGCTCAGTGGAGAATCTCATCTCAATGGAGAAGAACTAAGTCAGGTCAGTGTGCAGAATGGGTCAGGCTGCATTAGTGGGATGAGCTGTGATTTTGACCTGGGAGAAGAGGAAAAGAGATTTGTCCCCCGATGGATGGAGCAGAATAAAGGTGATATCTGAGCTGATCTGGGTGCCAAGTTGGAGAAGTTGGGGACAGAAGCCATCATGCCTTGAGAGAGCATGTGTATGTACGCATGTGTGTCCATGCGTACACACATGCCAGTGAGACACGAGTTAAAGAGTTGAAGAGTAGGAGTGTGGAATAGGACAGATACAGAATGACTGCATTCATTTGTGGGATATAAAACAAATAGTATTATGGCAATATCCAAGGCCAGGCAAAATATGGACCAGCAGGTCTTGTCAGTGGCAAAATATGGACCAGCAGGTCTTGTCATTTGACTTCCACAAATGTGTGGAAGTCAGAGGTTAGGTAAGACAGAGAAGAGACCAGTGTGTTAATAATTGTTGGAAATGATGATACCTGCCTAGAACTGACATTGAATGGATGCAAAGGGATATACATGATAACCTCCAAATGTACATATTGCAAGCCATAATGTGTAAGAGAAGGAAGAGAGAGAGACAGAGACAGACAGACAGACAGACAGACACAGAGAGACAGAGACACAGACACAGACAGAGAGAAGAGGCAAAGTGCCTGATAGAGGCAGGCTGGGGGAGGGGAAGGGAATCAGGGGACATCGGTGGTGGGAAATGCGCACTAGTGGAGGGATGGGTGTTGGAACACTATGACTGAAACCTAACCATGAGCAGTTTTGTAATTGTTTATCTCATGGTGATATAACAAAAATTAAAAAAATAAAGAAATTTACTTAAATGGAAAAAATAAAAGTTACAAAGACAAAAAAATAAAAACAAAGGAAACAAAAGTGAGTTAAATCAAGACAGAAAATACATATCAGGGATGACACTTAAAATGCTTAACAATAGAATATGGCCAAGGGCCATCAATTTATAATAGTCCCCTGCAGCCACGACTCCCTCCGGACACTCCAGTATGGTGCCCATTAGCCAGAGTGAAATAGTTCTGGGAAGGTCCAGCAGGGCACCGGGAGGAATCCCAGAGCAACACATGACAAGAAAGAAATGACCCAGGAAAATGAGAGGGGCAGGTTCCCAGAAGGACCGTGGCAGCAGTGACTTCTGTGTCGTCCTGTGTGTGGCGTCCCTGGAGCCAGGCCCCAGACAGACCCAGAAGCCAGTTGTGAAAACAGGGTCAAGGCAGGAAGGCAGACAGCAGGGCGGAAACAGCTGGATCTACCGCTCTCAGCCTGGGGAGGTTCTTCCCCCTCCCCTTAGGTCTGTTGATGCGGCTGCAATTTTGTTCCAGCAGTGAATACATGTGGATATTAACAAACAAGAATCTTTGGAGGCGCTGGAGCAACTACAGTGGAAGGGTGCTTGCCTTGCAGGTGGCCGGCCAGGGTTCGATTCCCAGCATCCTGTCTGTCCCCCTGAGCTCACCAGGAGTGATTCCTGACGGCAAAGCCAGAAGTAAATTCTGAGAACTGGCAGGTGTGGCCTCAAAACAGAACAAAACAAAAGAGAAAATCTTTGGAAAGATGCCATTGGTTAGAAGTTAGTATTCATTATGTTCTTTTAAAACCTACGAAATTCATTGGGGAAAAAAAGGGACAAACCCATAATCATCTCGTTCATTCCTGCTGGGAGTGTGCGGCCAACTCCCAGACACAGGCCTCATGAGGGCTCGTGAGGACGTTGAGTGGATGGTGATGGTGTGGGGTCAGCATGATGTTTTCTGCTGAAAGGGCGCAGCCATCCACGTGCTCTGCCTCAGCTCACCCAGCAGCGCCACGGGCAGCTCATGCTGCCCGATAGGGTTGGATCAAGCTCTTCCCTCCCTGTGGCCAGAGACAGCCCGATGACTGGGGGTCCCCATCGTGGCCGCGGATTAGCTCTCACCACAGCCTCATTACAGAAAGTGCAGCCAAACCTATAATTTATACATTATTGGTGACGGGGAACAGCTCAGGTTGGGTGATTGAGGGATGTTAGGAAACCAACTGAAATATGACGTGTCGAGCTTTCATCTGAGCACTGTTAATGGTGCACCCTGGGGGTGCAGAACAGAGATTGCCCCCAGCTCATTCTCATGCCTGTAGCCCCCTTCTTCCCAACAGGACTTAGCGCGGCTTCATGGGAGCATCTGGGCGCAGCCACACCTGGTGAAGGCTCAGCCTCGTCAGGCTGCTGTCGAGCCTCTGTGGCAAGCCAGAGAAGATGCCAAATGCTCCCAGGATGCGCTGCGCTTTAAGGCTAGTTTACAGCAACTGCATGGCACATCTGCCTCTTATCCCATCAGAAATGGCTGCAGATCACAGAAACCCAGCCTCCCTATTAATAAAGGACGCAAAGTATTGGGGGAACCTCAATTAGAAAATAATGAGCCTCACTCAGGTATTCACACACACAGATGTGCGCCCATCAGAATATCTAATCGTGGCAACACAGGAACAACTAACGTGCGCCTTTTAATTAGGGGACTCATTAAATCTGCTCTGTCAACTACAGTAGCTACTAACCACACATGGCTATTTACCTTTAAATTTTAATTAATCAAATTAAAGAAAATTAACAATTAGGTCCTTTAGTCTCACAGGAAACCCATTTCACATGCTTGGTGGCCCCACATGAGTAGCAGTGTCCAGATTAACATGCAGATAAGGGCATTGCCGCTGTCCACAGAGAGAGGCTGGGCGGTGCTGGGTGACTGAAGTAAAGGATTTGCTACCAGGTGATTTGCCATCCCAGAAGAAGGAGGTGGGGTGCGATGTGGAACAGGCGTCACTGGCTAGTAAGGAAATTGTCAAACTTTTGATATTAATTTTACTTTGAAAACAAATGCACTTAGGGCTGGAGCGATAGTACAGAAGGGAGGGCGTTTGCCTTACACGCCTGGCTGACCAGGGTGCCAAACATACATACATACATACATACATACATACATACATACATACATACATACATACATATATACATACATACATACATATATATGCTAATGCTATATATACATATATGTATATATATATATATATGTATATATATACTTACATGGTGTTGGCCTAGCATGGAAGGCTGCTCACCAAGCTGTTGGCAACAGTTGCCTTGAAGGAAGCATAGACGTTTACCTTCTATTTTCCCTTACTCCTGTATCTTCTAGATGCATTTCATTGACCACACTTTGCTCTGGTACTTAAAAAGCGATTTATCTAGTGGGAAGCCATGACTGCAATGGAGAGACTGAATCAGGGGCTTATTCTCTTTGCATGTTGGTTTGCATGAAGCCTAGTTTGGGAGCCCTGGTGAGCGGGGCTGGCGAGATGGCCGTTAGGATGGTGCATTGTGGGAGGAGTGGATGCCGGCCGCAAGCACATCCATCCCTCTTGTTGTCAGGCTCGCCGGCAGGCATGCCCGCCCCTGTCTCGAATGTTCTGTCTGGTAGGGAAACAAATGCACTTTCTAATCAATCCTCAGGACCTTTCCCTGTAATCTCGGGGTGAGTTGATAGAAGCCACTGTGGTGAGATGGGGCAGGTCACTGGGCTCGATGTCCGGTAGCCCTGTGCAGGCACCCTTAGCCCCAGGGGCCCAGCTGGTCATGGCAGGCTGCTGTGCCTTTTGGCAGGGAATGGAAAGGTGTATGCTAAGAGGGGGTGTCCATGGGGTTTGGGGTGTAGCCAAGGCGTCCAGCGCCATCTCTCCCTTTGCTAGCTTCTGTGCCAACAGAGCATGGGCCTGGAGGACAACACCCTTCCCTTCGGAGATTCTCTGATGTGAGTTGCCAGAACCCTTAGGACAGGTCTGAATCTTCTCTGCTCCCCTATTATGTACAGGTCTCTGGCAGAGCTCTTTGACCTCGGAATTCAGTCTCATTTCAGAGAAAATGGGATAAAACTGGCCTCCATTTCCTAGGGTGCTTGCTGAGGTCAAAGGGAGAAAGAGCGCAAAGGCTCAGCTGGGGTTGGCCGCCGTGAGTGTACCTGGTTGTTAGCTCTCCTGAGACTGATCTGCCTTTCTGCTGGGCCCCCTGCAGAGCCGTTGCTCTCCTGTTCTTGTGGAGACGGTGCCCTGCCTGGGTGGACGCGTGTCCTCTTCTTCCTGACCCACCTGGTCTCTGGCTGTCACCTGCACTAGCTAATTGGTCTATTCATGTTAAGTGCCTGGGACCTAAGAGTGGACCTGATGCTGTCCAGGGGAAGCTGCCCATGGCAGTGGTTACCTGCTAGCCAGTGTCCCAGCAACTCAGTAGCTGGATCAAAGGAGCTACCCAGGACTTCAGTGTGAGGCAGCGGGGAGATGGCCGAGGTGTCTCCCATTCTGAAGGCAGAGAGAGGGCCTGAAGTTTCCTGCAGATTCTCTCAAAGAACCCAATCCTCTTTATGTGGACACTCTCATTTTCCAGAAAAGAAAACATCATAACCTCTGACTTTGGACCAGACTTACACTTTGTCTGTTTAGTTTCTGAAAAGGAAGGTCTACTAGGGACAGACTTTTAATGTTAAACAGTAACAGCGACGTCATTTCTGTTTTGTTGCACGTATAGTACCTGGGAGAGAAGTGCTTAATGAGCCTCATGGAGGCATGCCTATGTGTGCAGAGGTGAGCACCCATGCTGAGTTGATCTCAGTAGAGGATTCTGTATTTGTGAATTCCGATTCTCAAACATTAATGCAGATTTCACAGCTCAGAACTCACATTGAGTGGAGTGGCTGAAACACAGGTTGTTCAGCATAGACCATTCCGGGTAGATGTGCAACAAGGTGACCGTACCCCCGGGTTCAGCTCTCAGGCTGAAGGCATCATGTCAGTGGTCTGCAATGCCAGTGTGTGTGTGTGTGTGTGTGTGTGTGTGTGTGTGTGTGTGTGTGTGTGCGTGTGTTGACAATATTACTGTTTAAATGGCCTCTAGGTGTTGTGCTGAAGTGTTTTCCAGTTGCTCTAAGCACGGAAGACTGTGATGAGGCTGACACGGAAATGTGTGTAAAATGAGTCAGCGAGTAGTAGTCATGGTGCTGTTTCCTGGGCGTTTGGTGTCCGTGAGTCACTAGTACACGTGTGAACAGTCTCGTGCTGGGTAAGGAGCCTAACACAGAGCAAGGTTAGATGTGATTAAGGAGAGACATGTCCAGGAGCTCTGAGGAACCTCACCCCATATTTCCGCCAGGAGCCTGGTCCTACACCTGCGGAGGCAGCAGCCGCAGTGATCTTTTAATGTCCGTGTTGTGAACAGGAACCATTTGTCTATAAGAGTCTCCATCATTCTTCCTGGGTGGCGAGGGAGGAGGCGGAGCTGTTTCAGCCCTTCCCGGGAGTCCCTGTGTGCCGGTCCAGCTTTGCCCAGCCAGGCTGCCACTCCCTTCTCCAGCAGCCCAGGGCTGATGACCTCGGATGCTTCTCCATCTCCCCCAAGCTCCCCAGTTTTCCACCTTCTTCGGAGAAAGGCGGCTGATCTTTCACTGCACGGGCCCTGCCCCGGCAAGACTGTTGCGTGTAAGTCAAATAATAGTCACTTGGGTTATCAGCCAGACCCCCGTCCAAGTATGTGGATTATGGCACAGCAAGGCCGAGCCCCTGGCCTGTCCAACGGCTCAGGTGTTTATTTCACACTGCTTGTTCCTTCTGCAAGGAATTGTGCTGGGGAGGCGGGTCCAGGGAGCAGGCATGAAGGAAGTGGGAAGTAGGGAGGCGTGGAGAGAAAGCATACAGGGGGTGACACTGAACACGCCAGCTACTGGCCAGGCACCTGGCGGGGAGCCTGTCCCTGGGTTCGGTCGCCCCTAAGTGGGCTGGGAAAAAGGAATTTCCTTACACCTGAGTCTATAAGCTGGCAGGAGACCTCAGCAGGGTCTGGGAGGAGCTGCTAGCACAGAAGGCAGCTGCAGTAGCCCTGCCTTGAGAGTGAGCTGGGCAGGGCTTGGGCGAGACATGTGGACTCTACATGGGTGACACTCAGCACAGTCCCGGCCGCTCCTGTGGACACTATTGACCCCCACCTGTGCCCCGCCCCGGCTCATCCTTGTGATTTTCTGCACCTCTGACCTGCCATGACACACATTCACTGCTGTGTATGTTAAGGAGCCTTTTCAATCTCTTTATGCTCCACTTTCAAAGCTGTCTCAAAATGAGATAAGTTAAAGCCTAATACAGTTTTCCAGAAACACCTGTATTTGTCTGGCTGACCTAATATTAACACAGGTTCTCATCTCGACTTGAATGTTACTCCATCTCCTGCCAGACCATTATCAGGGCCACGCTCTGCGTCTTTAGTGCTCATCTGTGCACCTGATACCATGAATACAAAATAGATGGTCTAGCCAGCAGAGGAGAAAGATGAGGCAGCTTAGTGCATTCTCAGAGATCCAGGACTCCTGAGGCAGCCTGCACACTGGCATCCGGCACTGCATACTGGTGTCCGGCACTGCACACTGGCATCTGGCACTACACACTGGTGTCCGGCACTGCACATGGGCGTCTGGCACTGCACACTGGCATCTAGCACTGAACACTGATGTCTGGCACTGCACATGGGTGTCCGGCACTGCACACTGGCATCTAGCACTGCACACTGGTGTCTGGCACTGTACGGGCATCCTGCACTGCACACTGGCATCTGGTGCTGCACACTGGCATCTAGCACTGCACACGGGCATCCGGCACTGCACACTGGTGTCCGGCACTGCACACGGGCGTCCGGCACTGCACACTGGCATCTAGCACTGCACACAGGTGTCGGCGCTGCACACGGGTGTCTGGCACTGCACATTGGTGTCGGCCGGCACTGCACACTGGCATCTAGCACTGCACACGGGCATCTGGCGCTGCACACTGGTGTCCGGCACTGCACACTGGCATCTAGCACTGCACACGGGCATCCGGCGCTGCACACTGGTGTCCGGCACTGCACACTGGTGTCCGGCACTGCACACTGGTGTCCAGTACTGCACACTGGCATCCATCACTGCACTCTGGCATCCAGTATTGCACTCTGGTGACCAGTACAGCACACTGGTGGCCAAGACTGCACACGGTGTCCAGCATTACTCAATGACAACCAGCATTACATAATGGCATCACATTATGCACACTGGAGTCCATACAGCAAACACTGGAGTCCATGTAGCAACCTGGTGCCCGGCACTATTCTGCTTCCCAGCGTCCTGTGAGCCCTGGTCTTAAGGTGAATGGTGCTGTCAGCTGGGAAAGCAAAGTTGACAAGAGCTGCCAAGCCCAGAGAGCTGTCAGACCTCTTGCTAATTATGGGGCTCCTAGGCCACATGGTCGGCGTCTATTGCTATTCCAGTGAGCTTGGTGCCATCCCGCCAGGAGAGAAGGGAGTGAGCATGAAGCACTGGTGGGGGGTGCTTGTTTAGTGAGGAGGCGGGGGTAGTTCTAGCTCCAAAGCTGCCACTCAGCGACCTCCTTAGGGTCGCACGCTGACCTTGAAGCACAAGGACCCGGTAGGGCCGTTCTGCAGTGGTCTCTGGGCCACCTCTCACCGGTGCCGGCCCTGAACTGAGCGAGCTGCTCAGCATCTCGCAGACCCCAAAGCTTCAGGGCTCCTGACATTCCCTCTGAGGTGCCTGGAAGAAGCAGGGAAAGCTGAGGCGAGGCAGTGCTAGAGCTCAGCTGACTTCTACCCCGTACTTTGATGTCAGAACTGGGTCTCTCGGGACTGTTGGCAGCTTCTAGAATCTCACTTCAGATGGGCTTCCTCGGCCCAGAGTGGAGTGTGGTCATGGCCAGTAGCTTTCCCGGCCGGAAGATGAAATCACTTTGTACTCACTGCATGCCCAGTGGCTGGTGGTGTTCCCAGGGTTGGGAGATGAAGTCAGTTGGTGCCCACTGCATGTCCAGTTGCCAGTGATGTTCCTGGGCTGGAAGATGAAACCAGTTGGTGCCCACAGCATGTCTAGCGACCATTGGTGTTTCTTAGCACCAGGAGATGAAGTCAGTTGGTGCCCATGGTGTATCCAATAGCCAGTGGCATTCCCGAACTGGGAGATGAAGTCAGTTGGTGCCCACTGCATGTCCAGTCGCCAGTGATGTTCCTGGGCCGAAAGATTAAACCAGTTGGTGCCCACACCGTGTCCAGCGGTCAGTGGTGTTCCTGAGGCCAGGAGATGAAGTCATTTGATGTCCATGGCGTGCCCAATGGCCAGTGGTATTGCTCACAGCATGCCGCGTGGTGTTGCCTGTGGCGTGCGCAGTGCAGCATCTCCTAAGACATGTAACGGTGCTTGGTGCTGTTACATCAGAGGGGCTGCATCAGCTGAACCCTTGGGGGAGTCTCAGATCTGAGAACCTCGGATGGCTGGAGGCTCCGGCTTCCTATGGGCAAGGCAGGAGACCCACCACAGCCAGGCATAATCGGGAGCCCAGAGCAGTCTGACAGCATCTGGGGCATGTCACATGCAATGACAGCCTCACGCTGCATAAAAGCAAAACCTCCAGTCTGGGGACAGACCCTGTCCACCCCATGACAAGGCAGACAGGCCCTGTCCTGGTCCAGTCTATCATATTGCTTCTGTTTAGTTTCTGAGAACGGACGTGAGTCCTATCTATCTTATCCACACCCCCATTAATAAATCTACAGAGAAAATAGTGGGTCTTTTAGGACTTACCCATTGAGCTTTTTATTTTAAGTGACACATTCTAGTACTAGTGTAATTGTAATTCTGATAACATTACTTGTAATACTGTCTCCAGTCCTCAGAATTAATTTGACTGGAAAAATTCCAGAAGGACTTAAATGTTTCTCATTAAAAACGTTTTAGATAACTTATGAGACATTGTAACTAATTGTAATATCACCCAATGTAAAGCCACCCAATTAGGGTACCATTTCTTCCCTTGTGATTAGTTGGCAAACCTTTTCCCTAAGAGTATGCCCTCTAGGATCTAGATCAATTAAGCAGATATAATTGGGCTGAACCATTTGCTCCCTAGCCATCACTCTCTCCGGCAGGATGTATCCCAGCCGAGTCGCTAGACTTGCAAAGACAAATGTCTCGAACTCTAGTTAGGGTGTTGACAAATGGATCTCTGCGAGGCAGCTTATGTGCTAAAGATTTCTCCTGGTTCTTTGGCAGAGATCTATTCTGTTTTTTCAGCATGGAGAATTTCTTACAATTTGTACATTTCCCCTTTAAAAAATAAAGAGAAGCCATTCTGCTCTCTTATTCCCGATCTGCCGCAGGGAGCAAATACAGATCGGGAAGCTGCCTTTGTCCTTGTCGTGGGGTTTGAACTAGTGCCTGGATTTCTGGAGTCACTGGGGATACAGGCCTTCTGGCTGGACGCTGCACTCCCTGGGCCTTGAAATTTATTGGGGAGGTTTAATAAAACAAAGCAGGGATTTGCCAGCTTCCACCAAAGAATTTCATGCTGAACTGCAAATGCTCCTTAATCAGAACATTTGAAAATTGTCTCAAGAAATCAGGCCCAAACCTGAAGATTTGGTGGGAGAGTTGCAACAGTAGTCCCCTGGCCTGTTAGTAAGAGGGAACACTTTGGAGCAGTTCGTTTTCTTTCTTTGCTGCCTTGCCCTGTGGATTCTCCCTATGGCACCTGTGAGTGTGAAATGCGGGACAGAAATCACTTGAAAAAAAAATCAAAGGCAACAGACTCTGAAATCATGAGAAGTTCAGGCTTACGAGGCCACGTGCGTTTATAGGTGTGAGACGTGTACTGCTTCTGTTTGCAGTGATGTGCACTGGCGGCTGGACGGGAGGACAGGTGGCCTGTAATTAGGGCATCCACAGGCTCTCCAAATGGGCCAGGCATTTGCAACGTGCAGAGTCCACAGCCTGGCACATCACTGGGGTAGTCAGGTATGAAACGCAAAGCCACGACTATGGATTTACCGTTAACAAATCATCTCCTCTAGTCGTCATTTTTCATGAGCGGGCAATTCACTAAAAGTTAGAATTGAGCATAATGTTGCGTGGCATTTCCGAACATCTGGTCTGAATCTGTAGTAGCAGCTGTTTCGTACCTGAGATAAACAGACCATTCCCACTCGGAGTTGCGGCCATTCTGAGGTCACCTGCTTCCCATGCCCCCTGCCGGGACCGGAGTGACACACTGATTAGTTGCGATAGCAAGTTCCCATCACGCCCATCATCAGGTACTGTTTTCTTTGCGCCGACACCACGCCACATGTGTTTCATGTGTGAACTCAGCGAGTTTCCCTATCAACCCTGCGTAAGCATTTAGATGAAGAAAACGCCATACAGCCCGAGACAGGACTACTGCAAGTTCATCTCAAGTCTCTGATGCCGAAGCTAATGCTCCCTCACCATCACAGTAATTTGCTCTTAAGGAAAGTAAATAAGGAAACAGCACAACGGTTTAAGTCCTAAGTACAAAGATAGTGGAAAAGGAACATGGAGGTTTTTTCAGGTTTGTTATTTTTTTTAAGATTGTCACTGTTTGTATTGTATGCACTGGCACCCAGGTGGCGGTATTGTACTTGGTCACATGAACCAATCACTGAGCCCTCTCCTTGCCTGACTGTCCAGATGGTAACTTCCTGTGTAAAACTATAAAACTACAGTTACACAGATGTCTT
The DNA here is from genome assembly GCA_021461705.1 of Cryptotis parvus. Lineage (NCBI taxonomy): Eukaryota > Metazoa > Chordata > Mammalia > Eulipotyphla > Soricidae > Cryptotis > Cryptotis parvus. Next base: position 33,498 of record JAJIBD010023704.1, on the reverse strand, counting down.
GACAGATCTTCAGTCAAAAATGTCAAAATCTAGCTTTCAAGAAATAACTATATAGACAATATCCATAATATGTTGGAGATATATAAATATAAGTATATTGGATAAATATAAATAATTGTATAGACAATATCCAAAATGGACTAATCTTTAATGCAAACATCAAGGACATTTTAAGTAGCATGCGTTTTCTTCACAAACCCTTAAGTAGCATACTCGTCCACTGTAATCTTCTGCTGAGTCTGGATAAAAATAGTGATATTAGGGAACTCAAATGAAAATATTGTGTTCGCTTTGGGACCACAACTCACAGTGCTTGGGGGCATCCTGACAGTACTTGGGGAACCATGTAGTGCTGGGGTCCAGCCGAGGACTGCCGCAGCTGTGCAGGCACTCCAGCCCTTTGAGCCACCTCCCTGAACCACAAATTAAATATTTCCTCATTACTCTTTTGTGGGGGCTGCCCAGGTGGTGTTCAGGATGCCTGAAATCCTCTAACTCCTGACACGTCTCTACTTCCTGGAGATTCTCCACCTCCTGGTGATTTTCATCCATGGTGCCATGTGTCCATCCTGGGGACGGAGCTATGGTGCTGTACAGTCTCTGTGGAGCCAGAGGACCTCCAGGGTGGCACCTGGCTCTGCTCTGGGGACCAGGCATTGTGTGCACGCACCTTAGCGCTGTACTCCCTGGCCCCTCGAATCAAACCTTCGTGTAATATCCAAGTTTCTCCTGACCTCATTTTCTCCGAACTGTGTTTAGGGACCTGAAGATTTTAGCTGTTGACCATCTGAGTTTTCTTGCATTTCTTTTTCCATTCTGATCAGTTTCTCCTTTGGAAGAGGAGATATACCTGGGCAGACATGTCCAAGAATAGGAAAAAGCTCCGTGCTGAGACATGGTCCCTTTCTGAGAGCTTCATTTAAACTGTGCCTCTCCAAAGGAGGGGACAGTGCCCCAGATGACTTCCCTGTCTTTCCCTCCCTGCCTCACCCCTGTCCGCATGGTTTCAGGAAGGATGGGTTCACCTCCATGGACCCAAGGAGCCCTCTCTTATACACTCTTCCTTGCTTTTCAGGGCTGACTTTGAAACTGAGATTTTGACGTGGATAGATCTTTATTTAAATTCTGTCCTTTATATAACTTGCCACTGTGATTTGGTGCAAATTACTTAATCTCCTAGGCTTCTTTGTTCTGTTTTGCAAAGTAGAAGGTGGGACCTCTTGTTCTTTTGTTTTTGTGCCGCATTTAGTGCTTGGGGGCTACTTCTGGTACTGTGCTCCATGGTTGCACCCAGAGATGCTCAGTAGACCCTGTGGGGCCGGGACGGAATCTGGGATCCCCAGATGCAGGCATATGTGCAAGTCCTTCAGGCTTTCCTCCGGTCCCAGAGTAGGATTTGAAGATGAACTGCCTGGGGGGGTTTGTAAGAATCAAGATAACGTGCACATCATTTAGTCACGTATATTCATTAGCCTTCAGTACATGATCACTCATTTCATTATACAGTGAACTGTGGATCTTTTGTTCTGACTCTCCTAAACTCACACATGTCCACTATTGCCTCCTCAAGTTCCGTCAGCATGTGAGATGCCAGCAACTTCAGGAAAGCTCTGAACCTACCCAGAGTCAAAATGTTCTTTACACTTTTTTGTTTTGTTTTTTGAGACATACCTGGCGATGCTTAGAAGTTTCTCCTGGATTTGCACTCAGGAATTACTCCTGGTAGTGCTTGGGGGACCTAAAGGGGTGCTCGATCAAACCCCAGTTGGCCCCATGCAAGGCAAATGCCTTCCCCTCTGTACTATGTCCCGGCCTTAATTCTTATCATTCTTCATGTTTTCTCCTCCCTCAGTTCATCCCAATACCTCCACCCTACATGGTTCCACACGCCCACATGTTCTACACACTCCCGGGGCTAAGCAGCAACTGATTCCGTTTCCTTTCTTCTTCTTTTTATTTTTTGGGTCACACACAGCAATGCTCAGGAATTACTCCTGACCATGCTCAGGGGACCATGTGGGATGTCGGGGATTGAATCCAGTTCAGCCTCGTGCAAGGCCTTCCCCGCTGTGCCGTCTCTCCCCGTCCCCCCCATCTCTCCCCCCCATCCCCCGTCTCTCCCCCGTCCCCCCGTCTCTCCCCGTCCCCCGTCTCTCCCCCGTCCCCCTGTCTCTCCCCCGTCCCCCCATCCCCCCTGCCCCATTCCTTTTTTATCTTCCTTAAGGGATGCCCTCATGGGCATGGTTCTGCTCTCTCTGCTTCCTTCCACTGAATGAGTCATGGAATCACTCACTGACTTGCTGTTTTCCGTGAAATTCCTGGTAGCTTTTCTGGTAGATGGGAAAGTTTTTTCCACTTAAGAAAGGAAGCATTTTCTATTTATTCTGTAAATTCTTTAGTACCACTAAAGCACCAGGCCCCAGGTAGAATTTTGGTAGAGGTGACTTATTAATTTTTGCCTCGTGTTGCTTCTCCTCACAATAATGTAGTTCCTTTAAACAATTATTTATTCATTCCATTAACAAATACTCCTGCTCATGTAGAGAGCCAACAATACTAATATCAATTCTCTCTGGGGAATCACTAAGCAAATAAAAAGGATCTCCCTGCACAGCTCAGCTTCATGTGGAGGCGGCACACGGAGTTCAGAGAATGGTAAAAGGCTCGGCCAACCCCTGGCCATGTCCTACATAGCTCCTAGCATTTGCTCATGCATGCAGGGAACCATGATGGCCTTACTTGGAGCAGGGATTTGGGTTCCTCCACCCATTCTTCCACCTCCATGTCGGTAGGTGTGACTGTGAGCTCCCAGCCACCACAGCCAACAGTCAGAAGAGAGACACTCCAGACCCATAGCTGCGCTGGTGCAGCCGTGCAACAATCTTAGACTATAATGGAAGTTAGGAGCAGGTCCGTCCCAGGATCTTTCCCATTTATACACTGTAATGATCATTCTAGTTGCAACAAACTGGAGAGGTTATGGGGGAGTGGGGAATTATGATGTCACACTAGAACTCACTATTCAATATGCACATAGACATCATAAACCGTTAATATCTGATGGGCAAGTCAGAAAGTGTAAGAGAAGAGAGAGAGAGAAATACAGGGACAGAGAAAGAGATAGAAAGAGAAAGAAAATGTGCCTGCAACAGGGCCAGGCTGTGGTTGGGTGGGAGGAGTGTTTGGATGTGGGTGGAGGAATGGGGCACTGGTGGAGGGCTGGGTGCTGAAACACTGTATGACAGAGACCCAATCATGAACATCCTTGTAATTGTATTTCTCACAGTGGTATAATCAAAATTAAGGGGGAAAATCTTGGGTTATAGGAAAAAAACACTTGTTTAAATGGAACCAAACTTCTGAGTAGAGCTCAGTAGAGTAAACTAATCACACGTGGATACCTGTTTGTCAAAAGTTCATTGAACAGAAGACTTGTTTCAGCACAGTTGTTCTTAATAAATTTGAAAGCTCTTGAAAAAATAAAAAATAATAAAAAGTATGTCCAACAAGAGAGACTTGAGAATGAAAACTAATCAGCCCAGCCAAACTGATTGATCTCTGCCTGTAACTTCCGGGCTTTCTCTGAGCCTTGGCTTTTTGGTGGCGAACAAGAAAGATCCACACCTGGTGGAAGTCACAGCCATAGGTGAAAATGGTGTCATATCAGTAATTCCAGGAGCCACGAGGCCTAGCAGAAGGGTGTGACAGCGTGACACAAAGACTGCTTCACCCCATGTGAATCTGTTTCTCCTTTAAGAAACTATCAGACCGGAAGTGGAGGAGCTCAGTACATCACAGTTGAAAGTGGCGCCTGTCAGGCAGAAGCCCTCAGCAGAGTGGATGGAGGGGAGGGTTCCGTGAGAGGGCCCTGGCCTGTGGTGTAGGCACAGCGGTTCCTTCATTAGTGTGGGAGACCCAGCAACCCCGCCAGCGGGGGCGCCCTTCTCTGGCTACATTCCATGCAGTGCTGTCTCTCAGCGTCTTCAGCTTGGGGGTCGGGTTAGGGGGTGTTCACGGTGAAGCTGTTTTTCCCTTTCACACCTCTGAAGGAAGAAGAGAAGAACTCATGCTGGTTCTTTTGTTTAGGTTTGTCGCCCTTTTAAGCCAGAGGGTGGGCAACTGTTTTGCTGCCAAGGGCTGTTGGGTTATTTGTAAGAACATGTGCAGGTTATACGGTACAGGCAGATGACAAGGCGCCCAGGTCTGTTCCATCATGAGCCGGGGACTGACCACACGCTGGCTGTCCCCTACCCTGCTTTAAGAACATACTTTGAAAGATCCCTACCGCCATCTTTCTGAGTTCAATCGTAAATAGGCCTTCAGCTGCAATAGGAGGGGAGAGAACAGAAAATCCCACCCAGTTCCACAAATCTCAGTCCTTCCTGGTGGTGTCCTGTGTGGACTTCTCACATCAGTTTGGCAAATCAGACTGATGGAACTGGTAACTTCAGTTTCACCCCATTCTAATGGCCTCTTTCTCCATATCAGACTAGACCCTGCACTGCAGCTAATATTGCAATTGAATAGCTTCTTTTTATCTCTAACTTGTGGTGTCTGAAATGACCCGGAGGTCTAAACAAATGAGTCAGGAATTCTCCGGATCTTTTCAATTTCCTTCTAGTTTTGCTGTTTCAGAATGAAATCTGCAGATAACTGCAGCAGCCAAAGCTGTCTGGACCAGAAATTACCTTGAATCATGCTATTCCTGATTCTGCTTCAGAGAAATCCTTGTCAGACACATGAACCCAGAGGGAGCACTCGCTCGGGATGAGGGAGATGGCAGGTATTTGCATCCGCTAAACTTGGAGGAAAGTGAGATGTGCCTGCTATCTCCTGTGCTAGTTCCTTTTTAATGTGAATTATTTTTTGTGGCTGTTTAAGATGAAGGTATACTAGAAAGAAAGACTTGAACAACTGAACTATTTATAATTACGATTATGTATGTGTTGGTGGGATGGGGGCTGCCTTTTGAGACATGAATGGATGATGAAGAATAAGTTATCTCTTCATAGTGTGGCAATAATTGCATAGTTTCTGCCTTCAAAAAGTCATAATCTATTAATTTGATGGATATCAAAAAGCCATAATCAGTCAATCAGATGTCTGAAGAGAGGTTTCTCAGGCGTTGAAGCATGACATTTAGAATTCCTCTGGATACCTTTACTTTGATTCTAATAGTGGTAGGGAGAAAGGGCTCAAGCGTCAGGAGCACAGTGAGAGGAGCAGTACCACTTGGGCGTCTTAACAATTCTGCAACTTAAAAATGGCAGTGGGTTGTGGCATGTGATATGAAAGAGAGGGTAAAAAGTCATATTGCAGTGAATTAAGGGGAGATCATTTTTCCCTAAGATTTTGCTGACATACCCACTGTGATGTCTCTTTCTTCATATAAATGTGAGCAGAATTTCAGATTATTTCCCTGTGAATTCCTGTGGCTTCTTATTTCTGTATTCTACAAGGGGATGTCTTTGAAACTTACAAATGGCTGCCAAAGAAAAGAGTCTATCAATAGAATGTCATAATTAGAGAAAGAAGAGGTTGAGGATGACACGCACAGCAAACAGCTTCCCAGCACTCGGTAAGCTTGCTAGCTTGCTAGGTAGAAAATGTACAAAAAGAACTTTTCCTTTTTAGATAAGAAGAGGTGCTGGGTTCTCATTTGACTTATTGCAGTTCCTACCTTTAGAAACACGCTCTGGCTGCTTCAGAAATTCTCGTCTGAACTGTGTTTAGTACAGAGGTTACCACACTCTCTGGAAACACCTTTCTCCTAGTGAAAAAGGAATATCCTCTGTTCCTTCCCTGTCTTTCTTCCTAAGACACATTCAGTTAAAGTTCAATGGAAGAGGGTCTTTTTTGGCATTTGCTGTAGCCTCCTTGGCCTCTGTCTATAACACAAGAACCTTGTTTATAAAGCAGATTGGGAGGCCTTAAGAGTTCAGCAGCAAGAGAAAGGAGGATTGCTCTTCTTGAGGAAAGCTACTCTGAACCTTGACTGTGTCCTTAAGGAAAAAAATAGGAGCTGTAAGCAGAAACTGATGCATCTCCCCCTCCCATGACCTAACATCCCTGGGGTCTGCCCAAACTCACTGTTACTCAAAGGGCAAGGAAGGAGGTGGGGGAGAAAAGATTTACTCACCCAACATGTGCCGCCGGCTTGGTCTCATCCACATCTGGGGCTTTAGTTCATCTCCCTGACCACCTTCGTCTTAGTCTGAGACATGGAGATGTCTGCCCACTGGCCATTATGTGGTGCCTTCACCCAGTGTCAGCGGCCCCTCAGGCCCAGAGTTTCCACCCCAACATGTGGTCTTCACCCCCAAGACTCCCGCTTCACATTGCTTCCAGCTGCAGTTCACGCATCACTTTCTTTTGCATTTGCCTTCCCTTCATTTCCAGATTTGGACCCCTGCCTCAGAACTGTCTGGAAAGCTACCACTTTCCTCTGCCTTTGCCCTCACAAAGCCAGTCCCTCTGGTCTCACGCACATCAGTCTTTCCTGCCCTCAGTCTGTGATTTTCTCCTCAATGAGTGAAGTTTGGTCAGATGCATCTGACTCTGTCACTCCTCGCTTAAAGTCATCCGTAGGCGACATGCTCCGGCCCCTCCCCGAGTGCAGCCCTGCCTCCTGAAAGCAGCCAAACCCCAGTATCAAACCACCAAGCCTGTGCCTCCATCCAAGCCTCCCCGCCAAGCCCCCAGCCCTGTTAGCATGTCTGCTTTCCTATAAAGAGCAACCCCTGGTTATGAGCTGCAATGGGCGTGGGATGTCCTCACCTGCTTTTCATGCAGCGTCTTCATGTCCTCTTACGCAGCGGCTCTTGGTGTCCAGTCATGCTGGGATGGTCAGCAGCTGAGACGACCGTGTCCTGTCATGTGCTGTGTCCTCCACTGCGAGCTTCACCCTTGTCCCCCCACCCCTAGGACCCTTTTACTAAATTCAGACTCAGTCACCTTCAAATCTTCAAACCTCAGCCACATTCTCACACTAGATGAGACCCTCCCCGCTTCCGTTATTCTCTCTAGTAACATCTCATGCATCGTCCGCAGTCAGGCGATGGCCATACGGCCCATTCACTTATAGTGAATGTAAGATTGGTGTTTAATGTCCTTAACACTCAGAGCTATAGCAGGGCAAAAAGTGTTTTGTTTGTGTTTTATTTAACTCATCATTATATACCACTTTTGAGCACGGTGCCTGGAACCTTTTAGGTAATTAATAAATGACGAGCGAGTTAAAGGATATATAGATTATATCTAATGGAATCAGGAGTTGAGAGGAGTCATAGTCACATTCAGACCCAGAGGCACAGCAGAGCCACAGAGCAAGGACAGGTTTGCTTTATATAGGGGCCGCTCTGCCCGGCTATGGCAGTCTGAGACTTTTGTGCTCCAGTCTGTGGCACTGTGCCTGCAGGCCACTGAATTCAGGACCTTGAGCATGCGGGACCTGTGCTCCACCTCTGTGAGCTGTCTCTTAGGCCCCAGCAAAATCTGTCAGTAACCTTGGCTCACAGGGAAGAAACAGGACCTGGGGCGCCACTGAAAAGCCCGCTGCAGGCCAGGCCTGAAGCAATGCAGCGACTACGTTCTCAGCTCAGCCCCTGGTTTTGGATCTGGACCCGGAAGGCCGCTAGGAGGACCCACATCTTGGGGCGGGCCAAGGCAGAATCTAGTTCTGGCAACAAGGGCAGCCCCAAATAGTGACTGTACATGCAAGATGAAGCCCCGACATCATACCTCAGAATTCTGCCTTGTGCTTCCCGTGTGAACATGCGAGCTTTTTTTTAACATCTCCATTTTAAGGTTTATCATCAGAGAACTGGAGATACTCCTTGAAACTTCATCCATTTACATGTTGGATCTTTTTTCAAGGAGACTGTGTCGTGTAACTGGAAATAATACTGTGAACAGATTTTTAAAATGTGTCTGGAAGAGACTTGTAGCCCATTTTTCAAAAGGAGCCATCCATCAGCGAGTGGAGACATTAGCCGCCCCAGCTGCTCAGAGGCAACGGCTTGCCTGGAGGGAGCCTTCGGGGTTCTTGGTAGTGAAGAAGAGGAACCAGGGTGCGTGCCCTTTGCAGTGCGTACATACCAGCAGGGTGTGCGGGACCTGCCTGTCTTCCCTTCCCAATCCCTCAGCGAGGGTTTCTTGTGCTTGCAGTGGCCATCGTCAGCCTCGCACCTGGCAAAGACAGGCGCAAATCCGAGGTAGTGCAGGGAGCAGCTGAGAGAGCCGCCAGGAGAGGAGCGAGGCCAAGCCAGGGCCCGAGTAGAGCAGCCCCACAGCTGATATTTACTTTGCCCTTCCAGTATGTGACTCTGTTTCTGGAAGTTCTGCCTAGAGTCTGTTACTCAGAGGGAAGCCCGGATGCCATTATACGCGACACCATGGCACCATCTGTACCTGGAGGAGGGAGGACAGTCCCGGGCACAGTGCTGAGATGGAGGCTGGAGCTGCGGGAGGCGCCCACAGTCACGGTCACTCCATTCCTCCGCTTCTCGGCCTGTGCGTGGGAGTCACACAGGGGGGACAGCCGGCTCAGCCTGCGCTGGAGGAGAAGTGTTGGGTCCACAATCATCGCTGTCTTCCGCTGGTCCCAGCATGAAAGATGCTCACATGACTTAGAATGTTCTGGAAAAGTGGCGTGGATTGTTTCGGGTGTGGGGAGCTGGTGAAGGGCAGGGCAGCACTGCGCTCCCCACAGCCAGAGCTGCCCTGTTCCCTCAGGCCTGTGGGCAAGGAGATGTGTCAACAGGCCTGAGAAAGAAGCACCATGCAGAAGAGTGAGAAGCCAGAGAAGCAGGTGGGGGAGGCGGAGGCCCTGAGGACCGGCTCCTGGGGCGCAGATGAGGAGGAGGATGAGTTGAGGGCTGCCCAGGACTGCTGGCTACCAGCCCCATGATCTGATCCTCGGGAAGCCTCTGGTGGGGGGCGAAGGGACCATCGCCTCTCAACGACCATTACTGAACCAGGAAAGGAATGAGGCATTGCCTGGGGCCACCCCCACATGCATCTGGAAAACATCACGGCAAGAGAAAGGAACAGAACAGGAATAAGTGTGATTGCCTGGTCGGGAATGCTCCAGAGCAGGCAGGTCTGTAAGGGAGTAGGTCTGTGATTCTGGGGGGGATGGACCACGACTAAGGGGTCCCAGGCTTTTGCTGGAGAGACAAAGTGTTCTGAAACACTGTGGGGCCGTATGGCATCACGACTGTCAGGTGTCTTTAAGGGCAAATGTTCTGTGCATTTTACCTCATTAAATAAGCAAATAGATGAAGAAATGAGGAACTTCCCCTCCCTCCCCATCTATCTCTTAGTTTCTAAGCAGGGCGCCAGAATGCCTTCGCTCTTGCACAGGAAGTTGGTCAAGAAGCAGCAGAAGCTCTTGGCTGCAGCTCTGCCCCCTCACGCTCTGCACCTCCTCTCTGTGCTTTCCCACTCCTGGCCACAGCAGTGCCCACCTGCCGTCCACATGTGGCAGAGTCCCAGAGCAGTGCCGAGCCAGCAGCGACTCTGCAGTGTAGGAAGCACCGGCTTTCCTGCAAGGGGCTTCATCGAGACTGTGGGCTCCACCGTGTTTCAGTGGCTGAGAGCAGCGCCCTGTTATGTCCCTCGGCTCCCCCTTCCTGACTCACTTCCGCACTCCCTTGCTACTCTGCTTGCACCTCTTAAATAAGCCACAGCACGCCAGCCCTGTCTCGGGATTTACAGCACCCATAAAATAATAGCAGATAACATGCATTGAAGCTTATTACTAAAATATGTATGAGCAGTGATGGCTCGTGCTCCTGGAGTCTTCTGCTCTGAGTGATAAGGTGGTCTTCACGAAATTCCTCGGGAGTGGTGGGCTCGCAGGCCTCACACTCAATATGCTGGCTCTGAGTCAGGGTGTGGTTTTCTCGGCCTCTTATGCAGAGAAGAGCAGGAGGGGGGGGCCCTGCTGGAAAAGGCTAGACTGTGAGGCAGGGAGCATCCATAGACACCCACTCCAGTAGTCGTTCAGAAAGGGGATCGGAATGCTACAGGGAGAAGCACCCGTTGTACATTTACTTTCCCTTAGACTGATGGAAGCCATGTACAGAAGCTAATTTCGGTATTTAATAATCATTAGGTAAAGCGGGAATGAAGTGTCTACACTCTACAACTACATACAGCTGCTGCTGGCGATATTTGCCCCCTGGAAATTCAAGTGGGAAGTCTCCAAGGAGCAAGGTTGTATTCTTGAAGGTGGACACAAAGTAATTGAGCTTAGCTAATAGAGATAATTAATTAGGAATTGGATGTGCTCGCTTTGAAGAAAAAATATTGGAGGCTCTCCCCAAAGGCTTCTCTCTGGTGCTATATTTGAAAGTTAGCAACACATAGGGAACCGGGTGCTTCTCTGAGCTGTCACTCACTCGTGCACGGAATCCAGAGGCAGAAAGTAAACAGCCTCCACCTGTGGCTGAGTTAAACCCTTGGTGTCTGAGGCTGTACCTCTGCAAAACAGTGCCCTGTTCAACTCGGGCTCCAGGTCTCAGCCCCCTCACTCATTCAGTCTCTGAATTTAACCCAGAGTTTCCATTTCCATGTATTCTCATCTAAAACCCGGAGTTGCGGTAATAATGATGGAAACAACTATCTAATGCAACTATGCCTTGTGGGAAAGTAAGTTGCAAATGGAAAAATGCTGCCTCAGTATGATCTTCCTAAGCCTTCCCCCACCCTGTCAGCCCTGGGCTTGTTCTGCGTCTGGAAGGCCTCTTTGGCGCTTTCTACTCAAGCAGGATTTGCTTGAATCCAGGATTCTGACTTGATCTTTCTAGCTGGCCCATTTGCCAGTCCTGCTTCTGCCCTTTCTGTTTTCAGATGCTAACCCAGCATTGGCCAATGTGCCCAGTTCACTCTTGCACAGGGCCAGGCCATGAACCTTGGAGCCCAATCTTACAATCTGTACTCAGTGGTAGGGGATGACCGAGGGTGAGAGATCACCTTCAGATCAGCCAACTACATCTTCCATAACCAGATTTTCCTGGCAAGAATCAGGACAAGTCAAGCCCACAAATATGAGTAGAGCAGAAGTTCAAGCAGCTGGGAGGGGGGGCACGGGAACAAGGGGTCAAAAGGTCGTGGGTGAGGGAGGACGTAGTCATGGACTGCCCACCCCATGGGCAGGGCTGCATCCGCCTCCCTCCCAGGCCATCCGCGCTGTCTAACTCAATCAGTGGCTGCAGCCTGAGAGGGAGGCTGGACCCCAGCCAAGGAGGCTTGACATGGGTAACGATGTTGTTATTTTCTGGTGCTGGCACACGGTCCGTTCCATAGTATTAAGATGTGATAAGGATGACCTTTGTTTTCTATGTTAATGAGAAGATTATGATTTTTAGAGAAGTAGCAAATCATAGCACATTTATATTTGACATTTTTTTTTACCCCCTCCATTAGGACAGAGATTCTGAGAGAATTGGGAGTATATATTTCTGGTTCCTCTGCTCTCCAAGATGTGTGAATTAGGATCAATCTGACTTGTCATTTTACTGTGGAGGAACAATGAGTTAATTTACACAATGAATGATATAATTTTATCACCACTATGAAATTCAGTTCTCCAAGTCAGGAAATGAAACCAGGGACCAGAGAGCTAGTGCGGGGGTGAGAGCACTGGCCTCTGCAGCCGGCCCCAGTTCAGGAGGTCCGACATGGAGTCACGAGGTCAGCCCTGAGCACCACCAGATCATATCGTTTGTTCTGTAACTGAGATTGCTATTCCATGTAAGGATTATCCAGCCCCCAGCAAGCTTTAGTTTCATGAATTAAAAAGCCAGAATGTGACTCAACGTGCAGGTAAAATAGGGTGACCTAAAGACCAGGAACTAGAGTGAATTAATTTTAGTAGTTATGTTGAATTTGATGATATCCTTAACTGTAGCTCACCTGACATGTGGGACAATTTAGGAAAGACATTTTCCTAAGCCCATCTAAACCAAGAGATTTCTTCCTGGATTTCCTATAGAGTGAAGCTACTATTTTGGAGGGTTTGTTTTTATCAAAAGTTTAGAAAGGAGAGCTCAGTATTAGTTATAGCTTAATGAAACAAAAATGTTTTGGTTTCATTGATTTAAAGAAAGCCTTTGACTCTGTTGAGACTGAAGCAGTCATTGAAGCCCTAGTTAAACAGGGCGTTCAAACTCAGTACATCAAGATCCTCCATGAGCTGTATTACGAATTCACTACCAGGATCTCACCATTCTACAAGGAAGTGATCATCAATGTAAAGAGAGGGGGTTCGGCAGGGTGATACCATTTCACTGAAGCTCTTCAGTGCCACCCTCGAGAACATCATGTGACAACTGGAATGGGAGCGAATAGAAGTGAAGATAGACGGTAACTACACCACCTCTGCTTCACTGATGACATCATTGTAATAATACCAAATATCTGCCAAGCAGCACAAATGCTGGCTGACTTCGACCATGAGTGTGGAAAGGTTGGACCGCAGCTGAACTTCAAGAAGACAATGTTCATGAGAAATGAACTAGTTCCCGATGCTCCATTTGCTCTTAACGGAATGAACATCTCCGAATGCAGCAGTTATGTGTACCTAGGTCGAGAACTCAACATGATGAACGACCTAGCACCTGAACTATGCATGAGGAAGAGAGCAGCATGGAATGCCTTCAAGAACATTGAGGAAGTGGTAAAGAAGACGAAGAACCTCCGGCTCCGGGAGCAACTTTTTGACTCCACCATTCTTCCTGCACTAACACATGCCTCAGAGACCTGGGCCCTTGGAAAACAGGATGAGAACGCTATTCTGGTAGCCCAAAGAGGAATTGAAAGAGTCATGCTTGGAGTATCACACTTCACTCAAGTGAGAGAAGAAATCCAGAGTTCCGACTTCTGTTGACAATCAAAAATCAAGGATGCTGTCTCATTTGCCAAGATGATGAAAATCAGATGGGTAGGATTTTTTGGGATTTTGGGACGACCACTGGACTAGAGCTGTTACTGGCTGGATTCCACGGGACGTCAAAAAAACATGTGGCCACACACCTATCGGATGGTCAGACTTCGTCAAAAACCTGAATGAATGGTTTGAGGTTCTTTGTGTTCCTGGAGCTAGCAGATGCTACTGGGTTACATTTGCACCACGACAGGGACAAATGGAGCCGTTACTGGTGCCGCTCGAGCAAATGGCTGAACAACGGAAAGATAAGTGATAAGTGATTATGTTTGGGTAAGCTCATTTCTCTCCATAGGCTTAGGGGTCTGTCAGAAAGCTGGGGCAGTTAGGGAGACTGTGGAAAGGAACCAACCTCCCGTATTATCTGGGCGGGTGGGTGCAGGCCCACAGTTTACATATGCAGGAAGGTAGGTTCTCTCTCACACGGATTCTAACTTTTAAGCTAATGCCCAGGAGAGGTACAAGAACCCACCAACATCATGATATCATGATACAGGGGGTTTAGAGGAGCAGGCAGTGTTTGGCATGAAGAGTCACTTAATTCTTATCCGAATAGTTGGGGGATTGCTTTTCTTTAAGCCAAGTTTGTAGCAGCATTCTTCGCCTTTATGGTAAATAGATCGTTTTGCTACCTGGCCATTGGGGGATGGCTGGCCTCATCCCATCAATCCCTGTGGCCCTAAGGTGCTTGCACAGTGGCAGTGGGAGCAGAGCCCTGATGGGTGGCTACCAATCAGAGTGATGGGCCACCTGGCATTTGTCTCTCTGGTCACAGACTTCTCTGGGACTGTGTTGTTTGTCTGATTTCTCCTGTTCATCCCAGGTTCCAACACTACAACAAGCATGTAGGCACAAGAGCTGTTTGACAACTGTGTTCCAAGCTCAGAAGTGAGATGTGCCTGTAACTCTGTCTTATAAAAAGCCAGACCCAGCTGCATTTCTGAAGGGAGCCTCGAAAGGGCTTGGCCACAGCTTGGCATTTACTTCGTGTTGCCCCACCAAGACACCCAATTCTCTTCCCAGACTTGGGTAACCCTCAGTAGCTACTTCCTCCAAGGTACTTTTTTGCTTGCACCCTGCTGGGTTTCATGCCTGTTGGCTCCATAGTTTGGGGACACCGCCTCCTTACCCTCAAACCAAGCAAACACACACCTTGGTTTTCTCCCCTGTGGAAAAGGGTCTTAGCTATAGGGACTTCACAGATTGACCAACTCATGAGCAAGACCAGTTCCAGCCTGGAAGTTAGTGTCACCACATTCTAAAGTTCAGTTCTGTGTTCTTCGGTGCTTTTCCCAACTTTGGTCAGGGCTCACAAATATTTATGGACTAAAACATCTACTCTGACATCATAGCTCAAATACTAATAGTGGATTTCTCCCATTTGATCACGTAGATCCTGTAGATTTTTGACATGTTTCTTTAGTGTCTGTAAAATGTTGTGACTTTCAAGAAGATGTGAGTATTCCCTAATTACTTGCTTCCTTTTTCTGAATGTTTGAAACAGGAAAAATATCTTTTTTAATTGAGTAAAAGAAGGCAATAGACAGGGGAGACCTGATTGAGGTTTAATGATCAGACAGATGGACACAGTGGACACCTGGAGGACAGATAACTCGAGTGTCTGCATGGCCCATTATTTCTTGGATCCACCAAGCCTGTGTGCACTCCAGGAAAGGAATGGGGGGTGAGCTCTGGTCTAGCTGCCTGGCTGCTATCAGGGCTGAGAACAGGCAGGCTCAGACCTCATTTAAACGGGACGCTGTGTTTTAACCAGCATGTGTGCTTCACATAGGACCCGAGTTGACTCTCTTCCGCCTCCTGTTGGGTTCCTGGAGAAAAAAACGCATAAGGTAATGGGCACCTAAATGGTTCCATTTATGCGGGTGTTTGGGCTCCTTCCTCTACTTTTCCTGCATCACAGCTTTATTTATTTATTTATTTATTTATTTATTTATTTATTTTTATTTCAAAATAAAACAAGTGTGTCAGATGGTGCAGCTAACCAAGCTTATATGGTAGATTTGAGACCATTTGAATTAAGGATGGGCCCGCACAGGTTCCAGTAAGAATGGATTTTCAGCAGGTGTTAATCATTCCTGCTAACATTTTATTCCAAGGGAAAAAGTGTTGCTCTCATCCATCCACTCTCCTGGAAAGCCAATTTTATCAGTGTTGTTCATTTCTCATGATGAACAGGCTCTGATAGCAATCTGGCCGTGTAAACTCGGGTTCTTTTCTAAGCTTCATCACTAACTCGCAGACTCTTAAAACCGCCTGACCTAAATCCTCCAGACCATAGATGTGACCTCAGTCACTGCCCTATCATGATTTCTGAAACACCACTTCATGGGACACCTGTTCTCGGAGCACTGTCCCTCACACCTGTGTTTTGGACAGACCCGACTGTTTCTGTTCAGAAGGGCAGGTGACACGAGCGGAGAGAAGCATAGTTTAGCAAAACACAGTTTCTCCTCACAGCTCAAACAATCCTCCTCACTGCTCCCATTTATGAGTTGGATATGGCCCCTCCAGGGCGCCGAGGGAGCATGCAGGAGATATGCGACTAGCAGACAGGTGTTCTGCTGACCTCTGCGTGTTCTGGAACTGTCCATCTGAGAGTGTTAAGTGTCATTTACGGTTTAATTGTGTCCTATTTTACTAATTTTTGTTGCTCCTTTTAAATATTTGTATTACCTTATTATTGCTGTATGGTGTGAAGGAATCTCAGGGATTTAGTTACACAACTGTAGATAAGCAGTTGTCACCCCTCTCGTCTGCCAAGTCCCAGTGCCATCCTGCCACCCTCTGGTGGGACCCGCTCACTCGTGCCGTCCCGGCCCTCTGTCGGGATCCGCCACTTTCACTGAGTCTAGACTTTACTTCTGTTGGAGCTTGCCAGTTCTTGCACTTTGGTAATTCATATTCCATACATGAGTGAAACCTGCGGCTAATTATCTTTCACTTCCCTATTGCGTTTGGTGTAAGCACCTTAAGACCCATCCAGGTTGCCCCAAAGGGCACAATTTCATCTTTTCCAAATAGTAGAGTGGAGTGCCAGCTTCTTGACTCAGTCACCTGTGTGACATTTAGCTTGATTCCACGTTAGGGTGATTGCAGATAAAGCTGCTATGAACATAAGGGTGCAAATATCTATTCGAATTAGGGTGTTTATAGTCTTTGGATAAATACCTTGGAGTGGCCTTGCTGGATCCTATGGTATTTCCATTTTTAATTTTTCACGTCTCCTCCGGATCATTTTCTATAAAGGCTGCAGTCATCTAGTTTCCCACCAGAAGCCTCCTAGAGTTTCCTTTTCTTCACATCCTGGCCTGTAGTTGTTTCCAATCTGTTTCGTTTGGTCCCTTCTGGTGTGAGGTGTTGTCTCTCTGTGCATGGTAGCCCTGATCTGCATTTCCCTAAAAATAAGGCTCTTGAGCGTCTTGTCCTGTGCCTGTGGGTCACCCAGATGTCGTCTTTGGGAAGTGTCTGTTTAGGTCTTTTACCCTCTTCATGGTTAGACTCCTTGGTTTGTTGTTGTTGAGCTGTGCATTGCCCTGTTTTGATTATTAACCCCCTTATCAGATGTCGGATGTACAGATATTTCATCCCAGCTGCTAGGTTGCTTTTTGGTGGTTGTTTCCTTTGAAGTGTGAAAGCTCTGTGGGGTGTGAGGAGTGGGGAAGTGAGGAATCTCCCAAGTGTGCTCATGAGACTGGGGCTGTCATATGGCTCAGGCCTGGGGTTACCCACACTCCCCACTGGTGCTCAAGGGCTTCAAGATGGCGCCCAGTGGTGCTTGGGAGGTCAGTGCTTGGGTGCTGGGGTTCAAACTGGGCGTGATCAGTTGCTTGTAAGGCAAGTGCCTTCATCCCTGCCCTCTCTCTCAGGTCTCGCGTGGGCGCTTTCTGCTCTGATGTATTTAGTCCATTTGTCTTTCCGCCTTTGTTTCCCAGCCACTGGAATCAAGTCTCTGACAGCATCTTAAATGTTGAAGTCTAGATGTTGAAATCGCTGGTTTCCTTGTAGTTTATGGTCTATTGTCTAGTCTAAGTTTCTAATTCATCTTGAGTCAATGTGTTTTGTACAGTACTAAAGAACCATCTTGTTTTCTGTCATTGCATAAAATGTCCAGTTTTTCTCAGTGCCTTGTTCAAAGAGGCTTCCTTGGCGCCATTATTTGGTTTCAGCTCCTTTGTCATGGATTGCACATATATGTGCTAACTCTGGGATCTCACATGAGGAATGGGGCTAAGACACAGAAATTTGTTTCAGTCACAATTATAATAAAAAAAACTTGAGTTGCTATTTTATTGTATGTTATATAAGCTTTAAGCATCTTCCTCTCTGTCGCAAAGCTAGATCATAGTGGATATATTTGTGAATGTAGAAGTAGGTATAGTATGAGTTGTAGTATAGGGAGAGTATGAGTTGAGACATTTGTGGCTGCATGGCAGGGGTGAGGCATTGAGAGGCTATGGGAAGAGCTATGGACAGTCTGAGTATTTAGACAGGAATCCCCGGACTCGGGAAAGTAGGCTGTGGGCCTATGGCGGTTGAATAGCACAGCTCAGATATGTCCAGGTCGTTGTTTCTAGAACCTGTTGATGTAGGCAGGTGTGGTCAGTTTAAGAATCTTGAGGTGGGGGATTATCCTGGATTAACCAGCAGGTCCCAGGTTTTCATAAATGAAGGGGATGTAACCATGGAAACAGGTGGGAGGGATGGAGCCACCAGCTAGTGAATGTGGACAACTTGCAACAAGTGGGGAAGATGGGATCGGGTCCTTCCTGGCCATACCAGAAACAGTCATCCCAGGAAATGCTCTGCTCTTAGCTCCTTCAGATCCATTAGTTACTAGTCCCAGAAACGGAAATAGAATGCCTTAGCATTATTTTATATCTGTGTAACTTCTGCAGCAGCATGGGGACAGAGCCACGGGTCAGGTTGAGGTGGGAGGCAGGTGAGGTCCAGAAGGGCAGATGCTCTCGGAATAGTCAAGCATGTCCCAGTATCCATGTATGGAGCAGAGACCACACATGAATCCCCCAAGATCTCTGTGTCTCCCAAGACCAGCACTCAACAAGACGCCCTAAGTAGACCATCAGATGACATGCAGGCCTGTACCGAAAAGATGTTTGCTACCAGCAACTCATTAATGACAGCTGCTTTGCACACTGCCATGAGCAAACTCCTAATAACATTTCAGAGCGTATTTGAGTCGGTGCCATGTTAGGCCTCTTCTGGAAAGACGTGTAGAAAAAGACTTGTGTTTGCTGTGATTGAGCTGAGCGGCTGTCATAGACATTCCAACAAAATTCTAGTGAACTCTTGGATTCTGCCACCTTGGGGTGATCTTCCAACTTGATTAGTTCAAACTCCTCATCTGTGACTTCCCTGGGGTACACCAAGGTACAATGAAGACCTGAATTAAATCCTGACATATATTGACAAGGTATATGGTCCTAAGCAAGCCATCTGAAGAAATGCTGAACATAAGTAAAATTAAATTCTAAAACTATGCGCTTGTATAATATCATCATAAAAAGTCAGTGCAGACCACCAAGTGTATCCTCAGTAATAGTTTCCCATTAATTCGCCCACAAGCATGTGGGACTATGTACGCAGGATAGTGGATGTGACAACCATCAGTTATGGAGACGGTGACGGAAGTGTCCTGGCCTTCTGGTCTACAGTGAAAAGTCATGTTTGGTTTGAGAAGATGAGCTGGAGCAGAGTTATTTGAGCAACTTGTAATAAAATGTGACAGACGGAGCAGCCCCAAGTTTTTCTGTTTTTAACAAACTGCTCGCTGTCCTCACAGAATTCAGCACTATTTTCGGTGTCAGTGTGATAGACCAAAATTCATATTTTACTTGGGTAATCGACCATATCCACACAGTAACCAAGCTCATTGAGGTTTGTAGGGAGTACAAGATGCCGCTCTGTCTCACGTTCATTGATTTACAGAAAGCCTTTGATTCTGTGGAAACTGAAGCAGTCATCGAAGCCCTAGTCAAACAGGGTGTTCAAACCCAATACATCAAGATCCTTCGTGAGCTGTATTATGGATTCACCACCAGGATCTCACCATTCTACAAAGAAGTGATCATTGATGTCAAAAGAGGGGTTCGACAGGGTGATACCATCTCACCAAAACTCTTCAGTGCCACCCTCGAGAACATCATGAGACAATTAGAATGGGAAGGAATGGGAGTGAAGATAGATGGTCGGCAACTACACCACCTCCCGCTTCGCTGATGACATCGTTCTAATAACACCAAACATTAGCCAAGCGGCACAAATGCTGGCTGACTTTGACCAAGAATGTGGAAAGGTAGGTCTACAGCTGAATCTGAAGAAAACTATGTTCATGAGAAATGAACTAGTTCCAGAGGCCCCATTCTCTCTCAATGGAACAAACATCTCTGAATGCAGCAGTTATGTGTACCTAGGTCGAGAAGTCAACATGATGAATGACCTAAAACCTGAGCTGCGCAGGAGGGAAGAGAGGCGGCATGGAATGCCTTCAAAAGGCATCGAAGAAATAGCTAAAAGGACAAAGAACCTCCGGCTCCGGGCACATCTCTTCGACTCCACCGTTCTCCCTGCATTAACATACGCCTCAGAGACCTGGGCCCTACGAAAAGCAGGATGAGAATGCTATTCGGGTCTCCCAGAGAGGCATCGAAAGAGCTATGCTTGGAATATCACGTCTCACTCAAGTGAGAGAAGGAATCCGGAGTTCTGACCTCCGTCGCTATTCCAGAATCAGGGGACGCTGTCTCGTTTGCCAAGGCATCGAAAATCAGATGGGCTGGACATGTAATGCGATTTGGAGACAACCGCTGGACTAGAGCCATTACCGACTGACTGGATCCCACGGGATGTCAAAAGATCACGTGGCCGCCCACCTACAAGATGGTCAGACTTCCTTGTTAAGACCCTGAAGGAACGGTTTGAGGCTCTTCATATTCCTGAATCAACCAGATGCCATTGGGCTACATTGGCACGTGATAGGGTCCAATGGAAATGTTACTGGCGCCCCGCTCGAGCAAATCGATGAGTAACGGATTCAAGTGATCAAGTGATCAATTGTCATTTTAGCTGAATCAATGGCTTGCAGGGATAAGAAGGAGACAGCTACCAGCTTTATTTATCCTCTGATTAGCCCAATACTATTAAACTGCATAGATCCTTCCTCACTTCCTCCCAGGCTGTCCCAGCAATCTTCTCAAACCTGCTTTGATACTCAGGTAGGGGTGGTGTGTGTGTGTATGTGTGCGTGTGTGTGTGTGTGTAAGTGTGCATGCGCGCATGTGCGTGTGTGTACGTTCATGAGCCAGGAGTGCATTCCTGCTAAATAAGGAAACCTCCAATATGATTAACTCATTCATTCTAAAAATAATCTGTGAGGGCTTATTGAAGGCATACTATCGGCACATAAAAGCAGAATGGAAGTGATGCTGTTACCCCAGGGGGAGGATATTTATTCTAGAAAGGAGAATTTCCTACAAAGGTTGGATTATCATGGGCTTCTCAGAGAGCGTGAAAGAGGGTCAGACCTCACCAGCCAAGAGGGAGGCTTAGTGGTGAGCTGCCCGTGTTGGTGACTTCCCTTCACTGTGGCCTGTGTGGAATCCTGGTGTCCCTTAATGTTTTAGGGTCATTGTATTCATGCAATTATTTCATCTCATGAGGAGATCAGACTGACCAATCGTGGCTGTCCAGAAGACGATTCTGGAGCTGTACCTAGGCATAGCAGAAGAATTCAGGAGTTGAATGGTGGTGGGGTATGTCTTGGAGAGGGAGATGGGTCATGTGAGCCTTTTGCTTTTATTCTTCCTTTCCTTTTCCCAGTTGCTCACACAGCTTTTTTCTATACACTAAATACCTTAATTCTCCCACTTTTCCTCAGTGTGTTATTTTGGATAGTTCCATATTTCCTGATACACCTTTAATTTATATGGAAGTAAGGCTATTTTTTAAAAAACAACTGCTTCTACTTTTTGTTCTCTTTCTCAACACTTGGTGTCAGAAGGTTTAATAAATTACTCTTACTGAGACTCACCGTTTCTTTCCCCTGTAACCTGTTCCCTGTGTCCCGCACTGTGGCACGTGTCCCCGAGTTCAGCTTCCCTGAAGCTTCTTGCCTCAGACCCTAAGGGCTGTGTGTGCTGTTTCTTCACACTTTTGGAATCAGAAGAGAACAATCTGACAGTTTTGTTTTGTTGGGTGTCTTTTGTCTAGGCCTGCGCAAAGTGGCATAGACAGAAAGATTGTTTTTGTTGATTAATAGTCAAAGACCCCTGTGTAAAATTTTGCAAATAGCATGATTGCCAGGTCATCAGTTGATTCTCTGTAGAGTTGGCACAGCAGGAGTCCCGAGTCTGAGGAGACCTGACAAAACTGAGTTGAATAGAATTTGGGTTTCTGAGAGAGTACATTTACATGTTAACAGATTACCTATAAGATATTGAGTGACATTAAGCAGAAAACTAAATCAACCATAACCCACTTAGGGCAGGCTTGCAGGTAAATGTCCCCAGTCTAGCAGCCTGCCGAGTATGTTCTGTATCTACATACATTTGCCAATTCTCTCCACACTCTCTTTCAAGTGCTTCTCCTAGGGTTATTTTTTCCAACTAACCCCTAGGAGAAGCAGTGGTTCGCAAACCTGAAACCCAGGTGACATGTACTATATGTGACATTGACAAGGGGAAAACCCCAAATTTATAATTTAAATTTTAATAATTTGATGATTACATACCCATTTAAAATTCCAATGATATCTTTGGATTATTCTCCAGACAGCAAAAGAAATAACGTAAAAGTTTTTCAAACACACATTGCACACTGTTGTGTTGTATTTGCAAATACATCAAATAATACAAAATAAATCCTAATCAAAAAACATGAACCTCTTTAGATTTTTTTAGATAGGAATCAAGGACTACTTTTTTTTTTTTTTTTTTTTTTTGCTTTTTGGGTCACACCCGGCAATGCTTAGGGGTTTCTCCTGGCTCTGCACTCAGGAATTACTCCTGGCGGTGCTCAGGGGACCATATGGGATGCTGGGGATTGAACCCGGGCGGCATGGGCCAGCTGCGTGCAAGGCAAACGCCCTACCCGCTGGGCTATTGCTCCGGCCCACAAGGGCTACTTTCTAAAGAGAAAAAAATCATATAAACCATGAAGCTCAAACTGAAAAATTAAATAAAAAAGTAAAACTTACGACCAAAAGTAAAAAATCAGAGAGATACAGACTTAAAATGCAAGAAACTTTAACAACAGAATCTTGGATACGGAAGATGACCACGATCTTGATATCCAATTTCTGCACTTTTGACTTTGATGATAAAAGAATGTGTAAAATCTGAGCCACCACCAGGATTGTAATAAAATCAGAATTCCCTTAGTGAACATCCTCAGAGAAATTCAGGCTGATGGCCGGGATGCAGGCTGTGATACAAGACTTTCCGTTCATGCGCCATGAATTCTTTGTGCTCTAGTTATTTAGGGTAACTACGAGTGGCTTTAGTCATGTGAGGCTACATCTGTATATAAATTGCTACAGGTCGTTTATAAAAATGGCCCCAAACCCAGAATGACTCAAAGCATATTTCTTTGGGGTGGGGACAGCTCTGCCAGGTGGTTGTGGGTTGCAGACATTCATGAGACTGTGCTCAGGCCAGGACAAGGCATGAACGGCCGTTGAAGTTCTCCTTCATCTAGACTCAAGATCTGACTTCAGGTGCTAAGGGTCTCAGTTCCACATGACAGTCACCTCTTTCTGGGATGGCTAGAGGGACTTTACAGGTTGGCAAATGACAGAATGACATTCCCAGACATTGGTCAGAAGGGAATGATTAGAATGGCTTATGTCCTGACCTTTGAAGCATCCCTTTCATGGCACTCTATTCATTAAAACTGAGTTACTGAGTCAAGCCCTACACTTAAGAGAGAGGAAGTAAGCTCTACCCCTAGAAAAAGTGTCACAATTTTGGATAGATACTCTGAAATGACCACATTATGACAAAATATTACACACTTTTATTTCAAATTAAAGTGGGTCAAACAAAATGAGTTAACACAACTGCTGTTCATGTATCTGGAGACAGGAGATGGAAATCCACAGAGACAACAGTGAAGTCTGGCCCCCAACTCCATATAACTCTCCAGCATCATTTTATTAACCCATGCAAAGGCTGAGGCATTCAAGGCATGCATGTGTATGTGTGTGCACATGTGTGTTTTGACTAGTTTATGTTAAAAAAGGATAAACGGTTTTGAATAATCTGCTCTTGCACACTGAGAATAGACAATAATAAATTAAGGATCCACTACTCCATCAGATGATGCCTCACCACGGCAATGCTGGGAAGAAACAGGGCCGGAAGATTTGCACCACTCCACTGGCAGGACATATATGACAGACTAATGTTAGCATTAGCACAGGACTTGCCTTGCAGGAGTTATGAGGATGTATTTGTTGAGTGGTTGGGCGGAGACTCGTGGAGTTTGGCATGGACAAGCAGGCTATCACTAGTAATGTAGGCAGTACCATCTCGAGAGTCTGGAGCACTGGAACATGTGAAGTTAAGAGCTTTGATTCCCAGGATTTGATATCTCTGCCCAATTATGTGTTGTCTGTCAGATTGGAAGAGCCCATGGATCTTTTTTTTTAATTAAACATTTTATTATACCACCGTGAGATATACAATTACAATGTTGTGCATGTTTGGAGGTTTCAGTCACATAGTGTTCCAGCACCCTGCCCTCCACCAGTGCCCATTTCCCACCACCAGTGTCCCCAATTCCCTCCCTCCCATAGCCTGCCTAAATGGCAGGTTCTTTATCTCTTTTCTCTCTCCCTCTCTCTCTTTTCCTTCTCTTACACATTGTGGGTTTCACTTCATATACTTTACATCATGTGCATTTTTTGCCTGTATTTAATGCTCAGTTCTATGTTGGTATCAGTCCTTTTGACATTTATTCACACATGTTCCCTTCTCTGTCTTACCTAACCTCTGACTCACTCAACGTTTGCGGTAATTTCCACTATTGGTAAGACTTCCTATATATTTATGTCATGCAAATAAATGCAATCATTCTATATCTCTCTCTTTCCTTCTGACTAATTTCACTCAACATGATACTTTCCATGTCCATCCATTTATAGGAAAATTTCATAACTTCATTTTTCCTAACAGCTGCATAGTATTCCATTGCGTAGATGTGCCACAGTTTCTTTATCCAGTCATCAGTTCTCGGGCATACTGGTTGTTTCCAGGTTCTGGCTATTGTGAATATTTTCATAGTGCTGCTATGAAAATAAAAGTGTGGATTGTGTTTCCACTGTGTGTTTTTTGGCTTCCCAGGGTATATTCCCAGGAGTGGTATGGCTGGGTTAAAAGGGAGCTCAATTTCTAGTCTTTGGAGGAATATCCATATTGTTTTCCAGAAAGGTTGTACAAGTCGACATTCCCACCAACAATGTATGAGAGTCCCCTTTTTCCCGCATCCACGCCAGCACTTGTTGTTTTTACCCTTTTGGATATGGGCCAGTCTCTGTGGTGTGAGGTGATATCTCATTGTTGTTTTGATTTGCATCTCTCTGATGATTAGTGATGATGAGTATTTTTTCATATGCCTTTGACCATTCAAATTTATTCCTTGTCAAAGTTTCTGTTCATCCCTTCTCCCCATTTTTTTAATGGGGTTGGCTGTTTTCTTCTTGTATAGCTGTACCAGTGCCTGATATATCCTGGATATTAACTCCTTATCAGATGGGTATTGGGTGAATATTCTTTCCCATTCTGTGGACTGTCTTTCTATCTTTGTCACTGTTTCTTTTGAGGTGCAGAAGTTCTTTAGTTTCATGTAGTCCCATATGTTTATCTTTTCTTTTAGTTGCTTTGTTAATGGTGTTTCACCTTTGAAGATGTCTTTAGCTTCAATGGCATGGAGGGTTTTTCCTATATTTTCTTCAGCGTACTTTATGGATTCAGGTCTGATATCCATCAGCCCATGGATTTTAAGCCTGGGTCAGATATGCTATTAAGAAAGCTAGCATCGTTCACATGGGGAGGGGGGGGGCAGCCTTGAGTTCTAGCATCGTTCACTTATGAGGGGACAGCCTTGAGCTCTAGCATCGTTCACACATATGGGGGGCAGCCTGAACTCTAGCATCGCTCACACATGTGGGGGCAGCCTTCAGTTCTTGCGTTACTCACACATGTGGGGTCAGCCATCAGCTCTAGCGTTGCTCAGTCATGTGGGGTCAACCATTAGCTACATAGACCTGGTGTTCTTACGTGGACTTGTCTGGGAATCAGCTACGTACTGGTTAATTTAATCTGCCTTGGCTGTGATGATCGGAGTAAGCTGAATTCGGTCCTCACTCTCGTGTTTTGTAGAGGCCAGCTCATTCTTAGTGTGAATGCAGGGACACCAGATAAGCAGCTCATTGCACTGGGGCTTGTCAAATCTTTTGGCAAGCATTCTTGGGCCAAGGATCTCATCTCTGAAGCCAACGTCACAGTGATAGTATACTCAGAAGTTCCATAGTGCAGGAACTGCGAGGAATGAGCCAGTTTTACCACCTCCCACAGGAAAGCAAACACAGAACCAATTTTCTTTTATGATGGGAATTCACAACTTTTTCTGTAAAGAGACAGTAGTAAATATTTTAATTTTTGTAGGCCACATGTGGACTCTGCTATATATTTTTGTCTTCTTTATCCTCAGAATTATAACACTTCCTTAGAAATATAAATGACGTCTGGGAGATAGCTCTGAGAGCTGGAGCACATTCAGGAGTTCTGGGTTCAATTCCCAGCACCGCATAGTGCCCCGGACATTGCCAGGGGGGTAACCTTTGAATACCATAGGGGAACCTGGAATCACTCCTGAGCAATGCTGGTGTAGCCCCCTCAAATTAAACACATATGCACAAAGTAGAATAAAAAATTAAATAAAAATTCTACCTTATAGGTTGTACAGAGACAGATGGACACATCTGACCTCCAGGCTGTAGTTTGCGTGCTCACCCCTAGTTCAGGAGACAGGCGCCTCTTTCTGTTGCTGACAGTTCATCTGGAACTGTCTCGCATCTTACTTGATCCTCCCGATGCTTCGGGTGGAGGTAGCTATTGCTAAGGTCTTCCCTTCTGACACACGAAGAGAAGTGAACTGATTTGGTGAAAATAGGGGTCCGGCTGCGGCAGGCCTAGAGAAGCCCTGGTGGCCGCCACCTCAGCCTGTTCTGCCTGTAACAGCTGCTAGTTTCACCAGGTCTGAGGCGGAGCTGCTGGAGAGCCACAAGTGTGGGGTGACGATCCAGGCAGAAGGGAGGCGTCTAATCTGATGGTTTTGTGCACAGTGTGGCCTGCAGTGAGGCCGGCTTCAGAGATTTCAGAGGCGTGGACGAGGGCACAGCTCCCCCCTCAGGTCTTGTGTCCACTGTCCCTTGAACTCTCAAGACTTGGAGCCATTTACTTCCTCTCTCTCACGCCTTGTTTTTATCCCTTCTCCTGTCCCCTCTTCCCCCCGTGGCTCTGCAGCAGCTGGAGGTCACTTGTTATGGGGCGCGCAATGTGCTTGTTGGACATTTCGCACTTGGCTGGGCTGCACACACACTTGCCTCTTGGTTGTGACATACTGGAGGTTGCACCCACTGTTGTGGCACCAGTGATCCCAAATATCAGTGCTCCTGGCTTTGTCCTGGTATATGTGGAGCGGTATCAGGCATTCAACTCTCAGCCTCAGGCTTGCAAGGCAAGTGCTTTGGACTGAGGTGTCACCAGCTACATTGCTGAACTCTGGCTGCCAGCACGCATTCCTTTGGCTAGTCAGTGTTTTGGAAGCACGTGAAGGGAATGTGTTTACAACCAGTCTTTAGAGTATTATGTTGTTTGCTAAAAAGTCAAAATGTAACCAGTACGTACATTTTACATCTTTATACTTAACCCACAGACATTCAGAATAGAATGTTGTGTTTTTGTGTTTTTCTTCTCTTACCCAGCATTCTAAACAATGTCAGAAACAAACATAACAGAGCATTATGTCGATGGCAAGTGTCATTTCGCAGCTGGGAGAAGAATGCGTAATCTAGCAGTTATTAGCGGGAATAATAGCGTGCGTGGGCCCATGTGGGTGGTGTGCACTCAATGCCTCAATAGTCCTTTCAAGAGAGGGAAAAGAAAAGGAGTCAAGCCATTATTTGACTGGACACTTGCCTGCGAGTTACTGAACAGAAAATTTAGTTCATTTGTTCTTAATTGACCAACATTGGCTTACTCTAGAAGTCGGCTTACTTTACAAATATGACTTATGGCATATACAGCTTTTTCTAGGGTATATTTGAATATTAGTTCCTTAGGAGTCAGAATCTCCTAAAGAGAATCATAGAATCAAATATACATAAGAAGATATCAAAGTTTAAAAATTTCAATCACATACTTTTGTATCTTGTATTGAATTGCCCTGAATGACAGTCACGGTGTTCAGGACTGAGTTTCAGGTGTGCGGTTGTTTCCCATCACCAGCCCTTCAGTGTCTGCTTCCATGGCCCCAGCTAAATCTTCTAGGACTTCTCAGAGCATTTAGTATGCAAATGTACATCCCGAGTTTCCTAAAAGAGGTTAGAGTATGCAGTAATTTCCAAATCTACTTAACTTTTGAGTCACAGAGAATTACACCAGCTAATACAGTAATCCCCCAGCCTCGGCTGCAAAGTACTCCAAGACTCTCACTGGATATTTGAAACCACTTTAGTACTGAACCAACCAGGTCTATATGTACCGTCTTCCCTAAACATTGTATGCTTGATAAAATTTCATCTGTAAGTTGGCCACAGTAAGGGATAATTAATAATAGCTAATAAACAAGACATGTATAATAACAACAGTACACTGTGATAACAGTTATTGGAATGCTAGCATTCTTTCTCTTAAAATACCTTAACTTATGGGATATTTTCAGACCAGAGTTCACTGTAGGTGATTGAAGCACTGGGAAGTGAGATCACAGAGAGGGGGAGTGGACCTACCACACAATTCCACACTGCACAGCCTGAGAATTCCTGCCTTGAGGAAAGTGTCATGGATCTGCTGAGTCTGGGAAGTGCTCTCCAAAATGGAGGCCTGCACCGGTGTGCTTCCGGTCTGCAAATCAAACCTCCACATTAAGGCAGATATGAAGACCAGCAACTGTGTGATACATGCACGCATGCCTGTCTGTAGACGCTCCCAGGAATTACAAAGTGCAGGTTGTGAGTTAAGCTTAATCACTAAGTCGTATGGAAGTCTTTGCCAGCATGCAGGATTTCACTGATGGTGCTGGTCAGAGTTCTTTTTTATTTATTTAGCATCTGTTTTGGGATGATGCAGGATACATTTCAGGGCTTTCTGCTTTGGCAGTAACGCATCAGACCTTGTCTCCTCCATACTGACTGGTCGTTCTCAAATATGACTGCCCCGATCTCTCAGGCTGTTAAAGGTGCTTAACCGCTTTGCTTTTCTGTGGTGGCCAGTGTGCCCCCCTCACCAGCCACTGTGATCCCGACCAGCACTGCTTTTGCCCCACACCTCCCCGCCCCACTATAGCTCCAGCCCGCCATCATGCTCGGCGCCAGCCTCAGTGGCTGAATTTGAGCTCCTTCTCCTTCTGTTAGTTCATGGTCAGTCAGTTCCTTTACCTAAACCATCTCCCCCAAGGCCATGGCGGTATCATCCCCTCTGCCTCCAAAGTTAGGAAGTCATAAGCATTGAAAAAAGTTCTTCCTCTTCCTCTGTTGCCAAATCCTCTTAAGGTACATCTGGAATATCTCTCAGATCTGTATCTTTTCATTCTCAGGGGGCATTGCTGGAGTTCAAGGTCTTTTTTTTTTTTTTAGAAAAACCTGTGGGCCTTTTCCACACTTTCCCAGTAATATAGACTTCCACTGTGTTCCAACCAGCCCGCTAACATTCCTGTATGCGGCTGCTCGAAAGCATTTTACAGCATTGTCTTTCAGTCTTTATAATACCTTTTTGAGACCTTGCTCAATTTTACAAATGGAAATAACAAAATAAATTAACAAAAAGTATTCACAATAAGACCGTTGAGACACAGAGAAGTTACGTTACTTCCTACCAAGACCACAAAGTAGAAAATACTTTGAATCACCCCTAAATTGGCCTGAATCAACCTACAGTGTCTTCATGTTTCTTCCCTGGTTACCTTCTCTTAAGCCCCTGACCTCATAGAACTTTGTTATTTTTTTTTACCCACGTTCTCCTGGGTAGCTTAAATTCACTTTTCTAGGTTTTCAAGTGGAAGAATCACATCATATTTTGTGTCTGACTGTCTTGACTGAGGATGTTGCTGATATTTGTGTCTATCGCTGCATGTCCCAGGTACCATTACTGCTTCTTATTACTTTCGTATTCAGTGGTTATTTTCGTGGGTGTAGCACATTTTCTTTATCCATTCCCTTGTTGGAAATCATTTGGGTTGTTTTCAATCTCACAGATAAAATTTCTCTGAACGTTTGTGAATGCATCTCTGTGTGGGCCTATGTTTAGTACCGTGTATTAAATCAGTGTTCATGGTTGCCGTGATAGAAATCGGCCTAAACTCCGCTCGAGAGAAAAGAAAGGAGGTTTATTAGGTTCTGTGCTGGAAAGCCTGTAGTTCACTTCGTTTCTTTCCATCATGACTATTGGTTAGAAGTCTCCCAATCGATCTCAGCCTCTAGGTCAGTGGTAGAGTGCCTGGCAGGGTGAGGTCCTGGGTGCGACCCTAGAGCCTGAGAGCTGAAAGGCCGTCACAAGGAGGACACCTCATTTCCGTCCACTCAACAGGCCTTCTCCGGTTGTCAGTTCTATCCTGATAAAATCTCTCTCCTTCGGGGATGGCGCCCCCCCGCACAGCCTGGACCTCATGCCAAGCCCTCAGCAACACTGGTGGAAATGTGCATCTTTAGAAGCACACTGCGGAACGGCACTGGCACTCCTGAGGTCACTACAGTCAACTGCTGTCAATAGGGCTGGGATGCTGTGAGCGCCGGTCTTGGTCACTCCTTCCTCTGCGGCCAGGGAAGTCGGGAGGCAGGTCACTGTGCTTCTGCAGTACAGACTTAGAGCCAGGCTCAGGTGTGTGGCTCCCTGGAAATCAGAGCGTTCCTGCTCAGAGCTGTGATGATGCCCTGCCAGCCCGCCCACCTGGCCTGTACCTGATTCTCAGGCCGGGATAGGACGTTTACCCGTTCATGTTGCGGCTTTCTGCTGCTGGCCCTTGTCCAGCCCACTCTGACTCACAGCAGCCTTCGTGGTTATGGCAAGATCCCATCTCTTAGGCCTCCCATCTCGAGAGCCGGGTGGACTCAGGCTGACCCTGGCGCTCTGATCCACTATGATTCTCCCCAGGCATGACGAGCTGTGGAGCTGGTTTCCTGTAATCCTGCTTTCCTGCTAGAACGTGAGCTGCTGCCCCGTGGGCCTCAGGGCCAGCCCCTCCAGGGGGCTCTGGACTCTGCAGGGCCCAGTCTGTAGCCCGGCCATGGGTTGACCTCAGCCATGCCAGCCTTCTGAGAAGCTAACGGAGCTTTTTCTGCCTCAGCAGGTGACCAGTTTGGCAGCGCTGTATCAGTCAAATTCTAAGAAGCCATAGAACTTTATTTGTTTTTTTTTTCCCAGAATAGTTAAAAAATATTTTTTTTGTGTTCCGTGCTTTGGTCTTAACAATATTAATCACTGCAGGAAGTTGTCAAATACAGCACCCAAAGATGAGAAGATGCTTCTCCCGAGCTCTGCCGTGTGTCTGCTACCTGCCCCTCCAGCAGTGCCAGCCTAACTCTGCCAACCTTCTTCTTTCTTCTTTCATCTCTCGCTAGCTGCATTTTCACCTGAGTGCAGCCCCACACTTCCAGCTTACCAGCTCTACAGCTAGTCTGATCAAACATGTCCCCATGCTTTCTTGTGTGTTTCTGTGTCTCTGCACGTACCTGTAAGCTCCGCGAGGTTAAGCCCGGCAGTTAGCATAGACAGGTGTATCCCCACTGCTCGAACAATGTCTGGCTCCTAGAAAGTGTCTCTAAATTCTTAGGGCACCAGGGGACAAATGCTGTTTCCCGTGTGTAGGTGACCATTGCTTACTCTTCTTTTGTTTCTTTCCGCCCATGTAAATAAACACACTTAGGTAGACAGGTGTGCGAGCGTCTTTTCTGTGTTTAGCCACTGGCCTGCTCTGGCAGAAGCTGTGCTGAGTCGTCACTCACATTCGTGCCTCTTGCTTTGTCCAGAAGAGTCCGGAAGGCACAAATGAAGTTTGAAGATACCCCAGCTCCCTTCCCTTCAGAGGTGCATCTCTGAGGTTCTGAGCCCCCCGGGGATGCACTTCTGTTCTCTGCAGTGGGTGACAGAGGCTGTGTCAGTTTCTTCTCCTTCCCTGAAATTCCCCACGTCTACATCAGCGCCTCCCTGGAAGCCCCTGCTAAATAATCTCCCTTCATGAGACGCCGAGTCTGAGGACTCCACTGAGAAGATGGAAGGCTCTGGAATGTGTGGGTTCAGCTTTAAGAGAGATAGGACAGGCTCGGGGCAGAAAGGGGCCAGAGCGACAGCCCAGCAGGGGAAGGTGCCCACCTTGCATGCAGCAGACCCAGTTTCCATCCGCAGCATCACACATGGTTCCCGGAGCACCTCCAGGAGTGATTCCTGAGTGCAGAGCCAGGAGTAACCTCTGAGCCTCACACTGGGTGTGTCTCAAAAACCAAGGAAGAGGAGGGATAGAGAGACAGGACCATGGTTAAGGCTCTTGCCTTGCCGGTGATAGACTCTACTGCACGCGCCGTGACCCAGGGGCACAGAGCTGAGAGGCCACCAAGCACTCCCAGGGGTGACCCAGAACTCCAAATAATAAATGCATACATAAGCAAGAAGGTGCAAAAATAAAAATGAACTCTACAAATGGGTCTTTTATTCTTCCCAATTCCCAGTGCATGGATTGTAGCCTTCTGCTTCTCCCCTCTGCTCTGGCTGGGTGGGAGAGGCGGCATCCATCCATTGCCTACAGCACCCGCTTTCTTCCCCAGGGCGTCCTGGGGAGGGAGCCGTGAGTGCTCCCTGACTCAGAGCATCCTCCCACATGGTGCTGTGCCCTCAGAATGCCCGGGGGATCCCCAGGCAGATGCTCTGCATTCAGCTTTGCTTTTTTTTTTTTTTTTATCTGTTTCCAATTTCTATTTTTAAGGCATTTTGGTTTTCTTTCTACTTTATCCCATCCTCTTCTTTACAACAAGCACACACACAAAATCTCATAGCTACAGCTGAAAAGAAGAAAGTGTGCTGTGTAGCTCGAATGCTTCTAAACTCTGAAACCATAAATCCCGGAGCATAAAGGGAGGGGGCTCAGGAGGAGCGCCGTGGAGGCGGCCCTCCGACACCAGCAGGCAGGCATGCAGGTCAGAGAGCCTCTGGCGGGTTTGGATGTGTAGATGCAGACATCTGTCTGGCTGAAGCCAGTGTGGAATTATAGAGGCAACCGCTGGGGACATTAGTACCGTGTCTCCAGGATGGCCCTGGCTCTCTCTCCTGATGTTTTGGCATTTTACATTCCTCTCTTCTTCCTTTCCTTCTTCACTAAGATTGACCAAGTAAATGCTGAGACTCTTTCTCAAAGGTTCTTTCTTTGTTTCCAAAGATCTCAGAATTCAATGACGAGGGAAAGATAAGGAAGTCAGGAACTGCAGTGCCTTGGAGTTGGTGCTGGCCCAGGTGAGCTGGGCTGCCTTGCTGAAGTGCCAGCAGAGGCAGAGACGTGGGTTCCTCGCCCTGGCCTGGTGGTGACTCGGGAAGGACTGATAAGAGGGGCCCGGGGTGCCGGGTCTCTGGTGTATGTACTCAACTGACTAGTTGCTCCAGCTCCGGACTGTCCGTTTCCTACTGATCTACTTGGCTAGAATAATATTTATAGTATAGGTCGTGTGAAATAAATGGATAATGCCAGACTTTGCTTAGCAGCATTTATAACATACAGTAGCAGCTTAATGCTCATTAATGTTAGCGATTAAGAACAGTGGAAGGGGATGTGTCCGCTGCAGACTGGGCAGGTGGACAGAGATGCCACACGGGATGTCTGGCTGGATAACGAGAAAAGTGAGTGATGGTGTATTGCTAGCAGGCTCGGTGAATAAATGCTTTCCTCTTCCTGTTCTCCAGGGCACCAGTGAGATTAGCCATATACCTGTGTCAAACCTGCAATTTATCACAAATAAAGCCAGGATAGCCGCAATCTTGCTGGCCACAGTGCAGTAGATCCAGGCAAATAAGCTTCTTCTAGGTCATTTTTTCACAGTGTCTCAGCACGAGGGGTGATGAGACACATTTGCCCTTCTGAGGGCTGCGTTGAACAGGGAGGTACCCAGCACGTTTTCGCTCAAGACTTGATTTTGCTCCCTCCCTTTTCTCCAGCAGGGGATGTTCGGAGATGTAACAATTAGAATTCAATATGCTAATCCGAGGTCTGATTAGCAGAGCTTTCCAATCGCCCCTAGTGGTCCATGTGCA